>OMOW01035836.1:1718-12452 GCA_900312555.1 Lamprogrammus exutus
GTATAAACAAATAAAATTAACTTAAAGACTTTTACAATTTGCACATTTTCAATAATAATAGTAATAATTTATGTAAAGAAAACAATACGCAAAATATAGAATTCTCACTATTTGTCATGAAGGCAGAGCTCTGACGGCCACAATTTGTATTTTCTCCAAACAGACTTCGCCTCCGCTCCAACACACTCAGTGCATTGTACTTAATAGCAGTGTGGCTCTCCGCCACTGCTCCAACACCGGCGTGCCAAGTCTTTACTGTGTGGGATCACTGCTTGGCGGTGGCTGTGTCTTCCAGGAGAGCTCTCATGTCCAACAGAGCATCCTTTACAGCTCTGGCAAACTTGGCAGCGTTGGTCTCCTCGCAGCTGTTGAACGCAGTGACGGCGATGTTGATGTGCTCATCCATGGGATTGTAACACACTCCATAGCCATCTGGCACCATTGGACCAAAACACATCACGCAGTCTGTCTTCGAGCCAACCTGAACAGAGGGACGTGAGAAAACGGATCAAACAAGCTCGGGAAACGCGACAACAAATAATCGTTTGCTGAGCGACAACACATTGTTTTAGATTTTTAGACTACCTGACTGGTGGAGAGGTTATAATGCTGAGCCACGGCGTAAGAGGTGTCCATGAATATCTCAGGCATGGAGGTGAGGTCTTCAATACCCTGCATCTTCAGCCCGAGGAGGTGTCTGTCTATGGCCTGTCCGTGAATGGCCTGGAAAAACACAGCATTGTGCGTATAAAGCCGGAATAAATCAGGTTGTATCACAATAAAACACAGATTTGCAGGTCGATGTGTGTCAGCCCTCACATTGGACGTGTTCTCCTTATGCGTCTGAACAGCTTTCCGCAGCAGCGCCACTCTCTCCGCGTTCTGTCGGTGTTACGAGTCAAACAAAACACACACCGTTCAGACAGCTTACCTTCAGCACGCATTAGAGAAGATTCTATTTCTAGGCGTGGTTTCTCAGTACCTGTTTGGTGCCGTCTTCCATGGCCTGCACGAATCTGTACGACTCCACTGTGGTCGCACGGATTGCATCCGTCCGGCCGTATTTGAACATTCGTAGCGACGCGCTCTCGTAGGTCGGGCAGCTTGCATTATACATCCTAGAATTAAAAATGATGACTCAGGTTATACCACTGTGCTAAAACAGGGGTTCATTTGTTTACATTAAAATGCAATTATGAAGATGATTTGAGGTAGTAAAAAAACAGATTACAAAAGCAGAATCTGCAGCAAAAACACTCAGTAGTTTAGCTGGAACATAATTAGAAGCTCATTTGCATTTTCGCTCCATTTCTCTGTTTCTGTTGGTGGAGGCTGTCAGTGAGCCGTCCTCCTGCATGACCTTGTTTACTGTAAACAGCTGTGAACGCCGCCCTGGTGCAGCCCTCGTGCAGCGGAAAACACAACAGCTTCTGGGCATAAAGTCCGGTTGAAAATTGCTTCAAACTGATAGGTTTCAATCAATAAAGTGTTATCTTATCTTAAAAACACACTGGCAAAGTGCAACAGAGCATTGACTGTGAACATGATTTCTCACCTGAAGTAAGCGAGCTGGAAAGCCATTTGCACGAAGGCGTCGGGACTCAAGTTGTGTTGCTTCGCCACGTTTTTCCCAAAATGAGAGAACGTGAGCGCTTTCACGTCCAAGTCGTGCACCATTCTGATGACAAAACCAAGAAAACGTCGAGTTACACACAAAACGTCCATTGTGATCGCAAATCACAAAAAAAGAGACAAACTGGCATCTGGATTTCGCGTACATGTTCATATTTTGTTTGGCCTTCTCAATGTCTCTCTTAACCTCGGGAGTGATGTTAAAACGCAGCTTCTGAGGCATTGGCAGGGGCACCATGGGCGAGCGAACTATTTCAGTCCTCTGCCTGATGAGAAAAAGTTAGATTGGTGAAGCTGTGGACTCCAGTTACTTTAAAATTGTGAAATTCAACTGAAACGACTTACATGCACTTAACAACATAATCGATGAGAAACACAATGGGTGGACCCTCAGCAGGCGCGTGTTCATACACAAGTCCACACGTGCCGTCTTCACCAACAATGAACTGAGGAAGACAGGAAGACTCAAACCACTGGGGAACATAAAACAGCATCAACATTCACTTGTTGGGCCTCAGGTTTGGCTCACCTGTATCGTCTTATCAAACCAGCGGTTGCCGCTGTTCCAGCGAGCTCCTCCTCCATGCAACATCTGGGCTGCCACTCGGCTGTTGTAGAGCTCATCTGACACGCTTGGCATCGGGGCGTCTAAACACACTGTGAAGATGCTCTTCTGGATGGCACGGACCGACTCCTTATTTGTTTTATCTGAGCGGGGTAAAAACACATTTAAATTCACTTTTAACTATTATTATTTTCCTCTAAAGGCTTCTTATTCGTTTTTGTCCTCTCTCCTGTGCAGCCTCACCCTTGATCAGGTTGTTGTAGGCTTTGCCCCAGGTGTTGCGGTGCTGCGACGTCAGGATGCCGATGGGCTCCTTGTTGGTCTGCAAAGAGGAGTTCCAGATCTTCTCCAGCTGCATGTAAATCTGGTCCACTGTCAGCGGGGTGCCATCGCTGTTGTATACATCCAAGACGAAGAACTTGGGGGAGAGCGATGGGAGGACATTTTTAGTTGAAGTGTTCAGCAGAGATATCGTAAAGAAAGAACGACAATGGCGTCTAGGTCACCTGGAAGTTGTGGACGACGGTGATGTGAGTTGGAGGCGTTTTTCCTATGGCGTGATTGACTACAGTGTCTCTCCTTGGTCCGGGGATGCGACAGGAGGACAGAATCTGGTAATACTGGTCCATGCACAGCGGCTTCCCACCCAAGTACTCCACGGGCAGAGTGTCCCTACGACACAGCGTCGCGTTCATCAATTACAATTTCGCACATCATCAAGATCATCTTTCCGTTTGCGATATTTGCGAAGATGACTCTGAATCAAACTCACGTGTCAATCATTTTTTTGAACTCCAAAACTCCTGCTATCAGTTTTGCGGCAAACCTGCAACAGAGGCGTTGTTCATGAGCAAACGCAGTGTATTTACGTTCCATCGAGCCCCCTTCATTGAGCCGTCTATTAAAACCTGCACTGTGCTGGCTGCACTGGAGTGCTAGGCGGCCGTGTTTGTTGCATATCCTGAGCCGCAGAAAACAGCTGAGCAATGCTGTGAGCCGCCAAGCTGCCTAAAATAGCTCATGGAGGGAAGTCTGTGTAAAGGTCGATCCGAAACTGTGTTCATATGAGCTTGTTTATGAATCAACACAAACTAAGTCACATTCTGAGGCGGCTTTATGAGAGTGCGCTTGAATAATTGATGGTGTTCTGTGATATTGAGGGAAGGGCGTAAGCGAGCCAGGAATGCTTATTGTACACATTAAAAACCTTGACTCTTCTTCTTTTGTGACTGTGTCAACTCTTATAATGACATAAACAGCTTAGTAACCGTTGCTTCGTTGGTCTTTGGGTGCGATTCTCATTCGCTCACCTCATCTGTCCTTGGCGATCGTGGAAGTGCATGCGGGGGAGGACGACGCCGGGACTTGTGTAGACCGCCACCGGCATGCGACAGTCCAGATAGGCCGACTGCATCCACCATTCTGACAACTACAGAGACACAACGGCGGTCAAGACGTCAGAGCCCGACCAGTACATAGAAACAGTGATATTGTCAGCCAATACTTTGTTTATCACAGATGCATTAGTATCTTGTAAATGTTATCAGATATGCATAAATTCTAAGGAGAATTAACTGCTTTATTGGCTGCATTTTGAAGTATATTTATGATCAAATTTTTCTTTCTCTCAAATACTGATCAAATCCTCTCTCTGTCGGGCTCTACATTGTATATCCAGTATTACTCCGCTGCCCATTGATAATATCTCTGATTACAGTCTGAGTGGGTGAATCTGGAGCACCAAAAGTTCCAGATTACTCCCTTCCATAGACCTCACATTATCTCACCATGCAACCATCTGAACCTGTAAAATGAGATTTACTTAAAATCAGCAGTTGAACATGACAATGCGGCCTCTGCTATCTAAAGATATCTGCAAAAACGTGAGGTCATTCCAAGCATTTGTTTACGAGGGACCTACACTCACACTCAGCAAAGCAAAGCACTCCATGTTTGCTGAGTCAAGCTCAAAATACACCTGACCCCTCGCCTCTGCAACATGTACAGTATCTTTACAGCGATGTCGCTTGAAGTCTATCTTAATATCTACCCAGTTTTCCGTCTTGCGCGCCCTTCGCTCTAGCCCTTTCTGCAGCCTCTCCCCGACACCGCCCTTGAGGAACTCCTCCACCAGTTTCCGGGTGTGCTCCAACTCTTCTTCGGAGACGATGGGCTCCAGCATGGCCAGGTAGCGCTCGCACGTCTGCTTTAAGGGCGGCACAGGCAGCTTAGGCAAACCCTCCTGGTGCACCAGGGACCTCTCTGGGATCTGTGTTACCGCTTTGACCAGGCGACACGGCTTCACCATGCCTGGCCGCAGCTGGAAAACATGTTGGTCTAATAAAGAAGTAGCTCTCCCCTCGCATTAAGTCACAAAAACTGAATATATGCTTGAAAAATATATATATTATTGAAACGGTTACATATGCTGATATCTTGTAATTTATGCTAACACTGTGAGATAACAACGAAAATCCAGATGTGATCACAATAATGATTGTAACATGAGTAGAATCATTAAAATTAATAAACCACAGAGCTGATTAATGCCATGTCCTAAATCCACCTGTCAACACGTTGTTAAATATTAACTTGTTGCAACAGAAGCCTGGCTTTGTAAATGACTCAATGAGGAAGAGTTCAGGTCAGAACACAGAGAAGGTGATAAATCAGTGAAGTTAGTGAAAACGGAAACCAAAACAGCAGAGTAAAGAGGTCAAATTTGACAGACTGCTGTCAAGCATTCTCTATTTAACTTATAAATAGAACTTTTGGAATGATGGCTAAAACAAATACGTTGTGCTCATGTTGACTGGTAGTTATCAATAAAACGTTGTTAATCTAACAGTAATAATCAACACTAGATTCTACCTGAGCCTTTGTAAATGTTAATACAGTCTAAAGATAATTTATAGATGCTTTAAGTTCACGCTAACAGGTATGAAGCAAAGCTCTTCCGGTCAATATCTTCAAAATAAAACGCGATAACAACCATGAGTTAGACGTTTTTGTTGAATTTGCAGCGATACGCACACTTCCACGGCAAAATGATTGAGTTCATAAATTATCAAGGCAGATTTTGAATTTAATACGTTTGTGGCATCGCGTGTGTTTGTAAACTGCTTGTTTTGTTTGCATTCAGGTATCAGGCTAGGCTATGCAGTACCAGCTAAGCTAATGTTATGTAAAACGTCAAAAAATGACGTAGGGATCAAATTTAAAACATTACTGATTTTTATCGCGCCACAGCATGTAGCACAACGCGATTTCGGTAAACCACAGTTCTGTTCTGAACTAATACTGTTGTTGTCCTAAACACCGCCCCACCCCCTTCATGCTTCATGCTATCGCCCCCTATGCCGTAAAGCAAACGTAACCTTAATGCGTTTGTTATCACGCACATAAAACACACGAAGACTAAAATGATTCACTCACCGCAGCTCGGACTAAAACACCCAGCATTGTGTCACACAGACGGGCAACAGTGTTCGACTGTCCCGGGAATAAAGATGAGAAACCCTCTGGCAGTCATGTCTCAAGGACACGCACAGACACCCAGAGTTTGTCAGCTCTCCGCCCCCCCTCGGGCTCACCGAGAAAAGACAACGAGCACTCCCCAAAACTTATATTTTCATTGTGGATTTCACTCTAAACTTCTTAAATATTTCAGTGAAAGCCATGCATATATGATGAATAAAGGAATCTTATCCTCCAAATTGACCATACTGCTTATGTAAGTAAATGTAAAAGCAAATGAGATAATGAATTCCAGTTATGCATCAAGAACTATCAGGAGTTTTAACAATAATCTGGAAAATCATAAATTTTATATGGCATTTTGTATTATTTTAAACTGATACCTTAGGAAAGACACAGCAAACGACAAGGTCATACTAAACCCCATACGCTGTGTATTAATGTCTATGATAAACCCACTCCTGTGTGCACTCATTTTGTCAGTGGTGTTGCAATTTAAAGCCAAATACCCCAGTGATCTTAAATTATTTTAGTTTTATTGATTAATGAAAGCAGGCCCTTGATATAAATAACACATTTACAGAATAATATTCTGCGTGGATGTGCTGCACGAGGCTGTACAGTTCTTCACCAGCCACATGATGGAGCTCGTCCAACATCTTCCCAGAGAAACTATGCTAAATAACTCATTTCTTCAGGAAATACAAACCAAAGACAGACTCCAGTGACTCCAAAACGAATCACCATAGAATAAGGTTTAAATGAAAGGTACAATTTATTTAGACTTTGCTGACAAATGAAATGAATGATAATTGATAATGTGCAAAAGTAATCCCAAATGGATAAGATTGTTCCGTATAAGAATCACATCTCAACATTTTTCAATAACAGAGCAGAGAGAGAATTGCAGTGGTGACATGGTTTATTTTAAAGAAACAATTTAAAAAAAATCAAATGATACAAAAAATGATACAAATCAAAATGCTTCGATCGCTCTGGTCCAGCCGCTGCCTGCTAACAGTGTATGTTTTAAACAAATTGTTTGAGCAGCGAATATTTGCTCAAGGTCCGTCTGCTGCCAACTCACAAACTCAGATAGTCCACCTGAGCCCAGCACCGAGATCAGGTTGGAGATGTTTGTGGTGTCCAACTGCTCCGAGTCAGAATGTGAATCATCATCAGTCCTGAATCTTTTGCACGGCAGCGGCCCAAAGTCCGGCAAATAAAACTCTGGATCAACAATGTGATAAGTTGTGTCCATCTTTCGCTTTTTAGTGTAAACCTGCGCGCCCTGAGGCTGTTTCGGTTGCGCGCAACAGTCTGAGTGGAAGTATCCATTCGTGACGGTAGTCACCACATGCGTGTCCAAGTCCAGGACAGTCTTTTGGTTGGCTTGTGTGTTTTGGATAGGTAACTCCCAGGTGGATTTCTCCGCACAACTCCAACAGGCTTCCGAAACCATGAGGTCAGAGTCACTTGGTGAAACCATTGCGCAGGCAGATGCGTCTTGGTGCGGCACGTCTGCAGGATGGCCGTTGGGCTGGTGCGCTCCGCAGTGCCAAGAGTCCGACTCAACCCCGCTAAAGTTGCAGTAGAAGTCATCAGCCAACTCCGTAAAGCTCCCGGTGAATTCGAGGTAATCTTGCTTTTCGCGGACTGCGGCTACATCCTCGTACTGGTGCGTCCTCTGCGTTTGCGACAAGTTTTTGCTCATGTAAAACTGCCTGGCGTTTCTGAGTACGTACGTTACCAGCAAGTTCTTGTGGAGCTTGATGCCTCCTCTCTGCGTCCTGGAGCTCTGGATTTTCCTCAAAGAAATGGAGATCAGATTCTGTGCGTCAAATGCACACTCCATCCTCACCCGGGCCACCCTTCCTTTGCTTGCACTCTCTCAAATCGTTTATTTCCGAGTTGGAGAAATATGTTTGCCTTTAGCTGAGATTCCTACTGGATTCGTGTAGACTGTGTCCATAGCGCTCCATGTCTTCCCAGTAAGGGCATGGATTTGCAACTCTCATCTTTCCTCGCCACGCCCTCACGTAGACATTGTCCAATGGGAGGGAGGCGGTGCTTCTGTTATACGCAAATATCACTACGAGCCTCATTCAGAATGCACGTAGGAGCGGACATGCTGCATTTCACTAACTGTCTTTTAGCTTTTTAAACGTTAGTGCGGGCAAACGCGACCGTCAGCGTAGAATAGAATAGAACAGAACAATGTCACTTCATCAATGGGGCACTTTTTGTGCAAGGAAATGCAAGCGATAATAAACATAAAAGAGAGAGAGACAAACTAACACAAACCAATAGCACTGTCTAAAACTAGGAGGAAGTAAGAATGTAAAGAAATAATAAGAAAGTAAGTAAAAGTCACAGTAGAAGGTAAGTTTTTATCTTGTATTAGAGTATGATTAAGTTTGACATATATTAGAATAGAATAGAATAGAACAGAGTAAACATGCAAAACAATACTGCTGTCATACTATACTATACCATACTGTACTATACTATAGGCTCCATACACATACATGTGCCCCCAGCCCAAACACACACACACACACACACACACATTATTATGAACCTGACAATGATATCGTTAGGGCTGCCTCCAGTAATAGAAATATTGTCACTGCACTCAGATGTGGGAGGTAAAAAAGCTCCTTGTTGAGAGATTATCTGTCATCCGCGCACCACATCTGTTTGTGTGTACACAGACAGATGGCTGACATCATACCGAACACCTGGACGTGTCTTTGATTTCACGCCAAATAGGTGAATCGAGAGGACGGCCCTTATTATGGTTATCATGCTCTGATAATGGTGCAAAGTGTCGTCTGACATGGGAGCTCTTGGAGGAATTTGGTTGAAATGCCACAGAGCAGAACGGTTTGGTGCTTTGTGTTACTGTGTGGCATCACAAGGCACGGTATAGAGTAGCCACGTATAGTATAGTATAGTATAAAGTAGGGGTTAGGGGGTGGGACCAGGGAGTGGGTGGGTGCGCTAGTGGGACCCACCCAAAATTTTGTTGGTTGTTGGTTAAGTTAAAAAACCTTTTTATAATTAATAGAGTAGAGTAGAGAAGATTAATAGAGTAATATACTGCAAACAAACTAAACTATTTGTGGTCGTTTACCAGATTACTGATTGATCTGCAGACAGTACTACATCACTAAATATTTGTATAATTCTACTCTCTAGATGTGGAGTGATATTATTTTATATTAAACACTTTTGGCTTCACTAAAATGCAACAATATACTGTAGTCTTGTGTAGTATAGTATAATCTATGGTGAAAGTATAATGTGTGTTTAAAGTAATTCGACAAATATACATGTAATAACTGATGTATGCTAATGTTCAGAGTATTTACTGGCATCTCAGCCTGATGCTTCCTCTCTGCATCCTGCCACATTTCACTTTCATTGTCACTCAGACTAAGATTCTTCTTCATTGGTAAAGTAGTTTAGGCAGTGCATTATTGTGTCTGTATGATTGTGTATATGTGTCAAGCTGATTGTCCTGTTTCATGTATTAAAAGTAAAGTAGAAAGTAAAAGTAACAACAGACACGCAGACTAACCATATGATGTTAGTGAATAGCAGAGGTGAATATAAATGTAAGTAATCTAAGTGTAAGTAACATTTTAGGCAAAACTGATTTACATATCTTGTACTGCATTAAGTAGAAAATATGTTAAAACTGTTTATACAGAGTTTTTTTAAAACAAAAAGACCCCAGTAGCACAGAACAGCAAGCGATAGCATAGCGGCCCTAGCATAGCGTAGCCTAGTTTAGCATAGTAAAGTGCCAGATTATTGGAATAAGGTCCAGATGAAGCTGATCATTCTGTTCAATGTCTTTAAATTAATCATAAGTAAATTAACATTACTGGTAATCTGCACAGTTTTGTTTATTTGTTAATTTAATGAAATTTTTTTGGTAGCCAAGACACTCCCTGATTTCAACTTTTATTTGCATTCAAGGCAGTTTTATATTGTATTATATTATATTGTATTATATTATATTATATTATATTACTAGTCTTCAAATAGCCACATACCTTTGACCATAGCTGAACAACACATACCAATTCATATACAGTATTGGAAACTCATATTACACAGTTCAAATTTACACATAACATTTTAGTAAAAGCATTTTATGTCACAGAACAAAACATAAAGCACAGATCTTTACTTTCCCATAAATTGGGAAACATTAAAGCACTGGAGAGGGAACAATCTGTAACCTCACTGAAATGGATCAGTCGTTACAAAACTCAGTGAACTGTGACTGATTACTCTTTCATTCTTTCTTTCTTTCTTGCTATGCATCTCCTATCAAATATGAAAACAGCAATCTCCTGGTGCCAATTCACTTTCACATTTGAAACCTCGTGGGCTAAAACTAGCAAAATATCAGTGAAGGGAAACACGAGCACATATGTTCTGCGATCCTTTGCCTCGGCTGCGTTTCTATGTTGCTATTCACCGTGGATATTAGGAGTTATAGTTGCTCCTGACTTTGAGTGTTTGGTGAATTGCTCTAAGTACAGCCTCATCTACCAAAAATACTCAATGAGGGACTCGGCCCCGCCCATAACCAACTCCTTCTCAACTCTAAGAGATACAAAACATAGCAGTAAAAATTGTGCCTTGGAATACTTTATTAATAATAATAATAATAATAACAACAACACATCTCCAGCTGTGGAGTTGGTGGAAGGCGCAGAGACGAATCACCGCTGAACAAAGAGAATCCAGCCTCTCCAATATGCGTCCTCTTAGGCGTGGAGCTGAGAAATGCGAGGCCTGTGGAAGATGCACACAATTACTTCAGAGGCGGGGTGCTTTATTTACATATGCAATATGCATAAGCAAGGTTACTGTGAGGGTGAAATAACCGCGAGATAGAAGGAGAGGAGGAGGAGGGGTTGGGGTGTGTGTTGGTGTGTGTGTGTGTGGTGATGGGAGAGAGAGGGTGTGCATGTGTGTGTGTGTGTGTGGTGGGGGGGGGGGGGGGGGGGGGGTAAGAAGTGGGGTAATAATTTTTAAAA
>OMOW01035949.1:0-10082 GCA_900312555.1 Lamprogrammus exutus
ATCAGCCATATTGTGACCTTCGGCTTGAACAGAGGAGCTCAGACACAGGATGATTGTCAGTGGAGGGAGCAGATGAGTGTGTTTGGTGCGGAGGGAGCAGCAGTTTGGAATGTCAGTCTTCGACAAAGAGAGAGAGAAGCGAGATGCAGTGTAATATTTATATAAATCTAAATAGAAGAGAAAGAGGGTGACAGACAGAGATGCCTTAAAATCTGGAAGGGATCGGCACAAGCATGAGAACCGGCTTCCTGTGATTTCTCTTCGTGGTGGCGTTAAATGGAGAAAGGCAGGAAAGACAGCCACAAAGATACTTATTCCATCCCCTCTTTTGAGGGAGATCAAAAAAAGTTTGACCTTCCAATTCCAAGCTTAGCTCAGGGGGAGAAACTGAGGACACAGCAGAATAACAGCTGAACACTTCTGAGGGTTTTGGCCGTCACTTAACCCACCGCAGAGTAACAGGCCTGGCTTTCATCCCCGGAGCTCCGTGAATCCATTCTCATTCATGAAACATAATGGCAAAACGAGCTGGATGTTAATGATTTGTGCAACGAACATGGACATGTGTCAATGACAAGCATGCAAATTAATGATGCAAGCCCCCCAACAAGCCTATAATGGCCGTGCTTTGTTATTGTTTATGACACGGAGATTGTCACAAATTATTATCATTATGTCGCATTGGAAGAGAGTTTAAAGCTCTGTTTGTGTCGCTGTTATTCATCTTTTTGTAAGAGTTTCAGCATTTACAAAAAGGAAAAACTATCTTCCAGATTTTAGATCACTGGCTTTGAGAGATTTTCAGGCTTTGCTCGATTGAGAAAGGCCACTGTTGGTCAAAGGAAAAGGTGTTTATCCACCAGAATATCTGGTAATTAGTTATTAGAATATTGGCAGAACCCTCAGCTACAAACGTCTTTGATTACAAAGATGAGAGATTAGCTTTTGGCAAGTTTGATATAATTAAACCCTGCATTGTGCAAGGTGTGTGTGTGTGCGCACACATGGATGAGGGGTAGTTGTAGCCACAGGGAGGCACCGAGAGGAGAAGGGGCAGAGGGGCTCCCTGTGGCTGGCTGAATTAGTGCCCGCTGGTTTGCCTGGCAGCTGCTCTCTGAGCCTGGCACGCTGACAGCCTGGCACTGTGATGCTGTGTTGTCAGGGCCAACCAGCAGACTGTGGGAGGCGGCAACGCCAGGCACACCAAACAAACTCTTTCACCAGAGCAGGCTTTGTCTCTGCACCAGCTTGCCATACTAGCATTATTTGTTATGGCAATATGATTGGATTAGTATGAGATTATGTTTGGTAATTAAAAAGGGCAAATTACATTCATGTCATCACGGATGTAAATGCCCCCTTAAGCCAGTTGTGACATTTAACCATAATGAAAAATGTGACCATTCTGTAATTTGGGTGGTTATTGGTTCTAAAACACTCACAGCATTGTGCCTTACCATTTGATTGGGTAAAGTAAAGAACGTCTGTATGATTTACAAGGGAAATTTAATTTAAGTCAATCTTCTTTGTCAAGAGTGCACAAAAACAAAAGGAAAGGAAATTAAATGTGTTACGCAAAGCAAAGCCATCTGCTCCAACAGCAGCTTTCAAGTGCAGCAATATGAAATCATCTGGCCACACATATGCACATAACAGTTTTATTGAAAAGAGTAAAGAAAGCTCTACGCCTTATGTGATGGTGGAGATAAATATTTGCTGATGCACATTTTTCAATTAACTGTAGATAAGCTAGAAACACAAACAGATATTTAAAGCAATATGCATTCAGTCTGTCATTTCCAATGCCACACATATTCAACTGCTTCATCAATGCAGTAGTGGCATATTGAAAATGTCATCATCCATCAGCAGCAGGCCGCCAAAGGTTTTTATCGACTCTTTGACCACCCTGATGCAGAGGGTGTCACTTGTGGGATTTGGGGAGATTCAGGACCAGGATGGGCCTGCCAGGGCCGGGTGGGCCTGTCTTGGCCCAGATGCAGGGGCTTCTGTCCAGGCATGGCACTGGGATATCTGTGGGGCCCAAGCTCACCAGCTGCTATCTCCTTGTCACAGACAGCTGGATGTGAATATTCATAAAAAGTGCAGATTAATGTGTGTGTTTGTTTGGCCCCGCCTGATGTGCCCACCGACAGAACTCAGAACTTGTGTGTGGAACTGTCTGAAGAAGTTATGGGACAGGACAGAGGGGTGAGTCTTGGAGCTGAGCTGATCCAGACTGATGGAGGGATGTTGTTACTATTCCATACCAGTGCAAAAATGAATTTTATGTGCAGTGGCTGTGGATCATTAACTGTGTATGTGTGTTTGCTGTTTCGTGTCTGCCTGTGGGAACAGAGGAGAGCAGCTGCCCGTCCTTTTACCAGTGGCTACTCTCTTGTAGCTGTAACGCCTCAGCTCTCGCTCTGTCCAACTTCTTCTTGCATTCACGTTGTGCCAGTGGGAGACGAGGAGCAAAGACTCGCTGGCTCGTACGTTCCCATTCAAAAGCGATGCTCTCTGTCCCCAGCAGTGGCTTGATCAACCTTGGCCCTCTTTGAGATCTGAAAAATGCCCTTTGTTTTGGAGGGAGTTTTGGTCGGTGTTTGGTCAAGTAATCTGCTGGCCGGCAGTAATGGGACTGGTGAATGTGTGTTTTGAGATTGGAGTTGTATAAAAATGAGCAGATGGTCTTTACTTCCACGCCTGAATAAGAGGAGTGAACCAGTGGGCACACAGAGGGAGATTTGTGGGTAAACTGTTTTACCTCCCCTCTCTTTGTGTTATAATGGGGGAAGCAAAATGGTTGCTAACTGTGGACAGACAATGGCTTGGTCCTAATGAGAGCAAAGTGTTATGGTGCTGCTGGTATAATGAGGATGAAGTGGGTCAGCTAATTATTGCAATGGTGTGAGGGCCAGAAAAGCCCACATTTTAACCATAATACAGCACAGATTGTCCAGTATCTTCCACATACCAAAGAATGTGCTTTTAAATAACATCGAAAATGTATCATTGTGAATCAATTGTCATTACACCTAAGGAAAAACTTAAGCAAACATCTTGGTACTGCTTTCTAATAAGGCATATTTATAAGGTGCTGTACCTACATAAGATGGCTCACGTCTAATAAATCATCCATCTCTAATCCTTAGATTGGTAATTGGTCCTATTCTATGTCCGAGCCTTGTTAGGCTGACATAGCAACTGTATAACCACAGGCTGGCAACACTTCACTATAAGTGTGGGTGTTTGTCTCCCATTCGTTCCAGTATCCACCAGTCCTCCACAGCCTCTCTCAGATGTCTTAAAACAATATTACAAACGCTCAGTAAACAAACTATTAAGTCAGTCAGTTGCGTAACAAAATGTATGAACCACCTCTGTAGTTGGCCATTAATCATGTTGTTAAAGAGTTTATTTTGCTTTCCATGTATGATGCATTACATCTCACTCTGCCGTAATGACTCTAATGATTTCTGATAAGGAGCTGGGTTATTACCGACTTTGCTTCCAGGACTTGATTGACGATCGGTTGATTACCGAGTGGGTTAAATCTTGGATAAGCAGCACATGCTCTCTTCATCAACGACGAGCTCGCAGTGATTGCTGTACCGCTGCCCGGGCAGAATCAAACTCAATAGTGGTGATTGCCCTTCCACAGCAGTGCTGAGTGGGTAGGACACATAAACAGACCTTTTGTGTCTCTAATGAAACATATTTGAGAAGCTCATCAGTGTATAGTCACGACACTGACTTTGTGCAAAATAAATACAATAAAATAAAATGTTAGCCTGTTGTGGGGCCCTCAAATATACTGTAAGTATCAGTCACAGGTCCAGGAAGGGTGGATTAAATTAGTGATATTTAAGTTCCAAATACTCCAAGTGACACCTGTGCTGTGTCATTGATTTCTACGATTGCACAGTGTTGTTCAAAAATGTTTGTTGTCATGGATTTTATTTAGTTATAGATTATATTATACCTAATGTTTCAGTCCACTCATCCTTTCATCCTATGTTGGAGCTAGTTTTGAAATTTACGGATCCCAAGCACGACGTGAAGAGCAGTAAATTCTTAAAAATTATTTTCAAAAAGTTACACACTGTCGCTTTAAATGTATGCAACCACAATGTATTATTATTCTCGTGCCTTTGTTGGAAATGTAAACACTGGGAACGTGTCCTGCGTCTGCACCTGATCCACCTGCAAAACGAGCACCTGTCTGCCTAAATCTGTCAGCGCCGCAGGCATAAACATGTCATTTTCCCTCTGTGGAAACATGCAGTTTAGCACCATGCACCTGGACTGTCACATAACAAGGCAAAGAGACTGTGTTCATTTCAATAAACTGAACTATAGATTCATTTCCAGTTTGATTCCTCCATGAGAATTTCAAGCGGCCTTGGCTCTGGAGGTCAGTTTTTTCGTTCTCCCTCAAGGAGAAAAAATACTTTATATTGCACAAATAAAGATAAGAGTCACATGCTATTTCATCTTTGAAATTTATGTCGCTTTGGAAAGTGTGGGTGTAACGGAGCTCACAGAGCCCTAAAAGGAGACATTTTTGCAGAAGCTTACAGTTTCCCATCAATGCAATGCCGTCTGCAGCAGCAGGGCCAAAGCACTTTCCCGTCATTATGAGAAGTCCTGCAAATGGTTTCCACTTTTATAACTTTATCCTGAGGAGGGTTCGAGTTTGGGGAGAGGGGTGTTGTCTGCTCATTCACAGGTAACTTAATCAACTGTGACAAGACACTCAGATGTGGGAAATTAAAAAGGAATCAGGGCAGAGCGGCGACAGGTCACAGTGACATAACGTGATACAGAATGGGCTCTTCCCTGCACATTTTGGAGTAACTTGACCCATTTTTATCAGCCATATATCAGTCTTTCATGCATCATTCGCAGCCTGCCAGCCATTAGAACAATGCACATTGTGATGCCTGACAGTGACAAACCCCTGCAGTTGTACGAATGGGTCACACTAGGGGATGACACCCACATGGGGGGAAATGGGTGTAGATTAGGAAGGGAAATGACACAACTTCTAAATTTAATTGTGTCACTGACAAACCTACAGCAGGGGATCTCAGCGTCTTAGGGGTTCAGGTCAGTGGGTTTCAGTAGTTAGGTGACTTCATCTACAATGAATCAGTTTGAGTTTAATTACATTTTATGTTTTTTGCTTTTTCTGAAATGAACTTTCTCAACTTATAACACAAATTCCTGTTAAGATAGTTTATATCATGCATTATGTACAGTATTTACAGTATATAGGCTTAAGACTATATAGGCGAGGTGGGTCTTCCAGTAGGATACCCCTGTCTGCAGGAGAGCCTTATTGTCTCAGGAGGAGACATGTTGTCTACAGAGGGTCTCATTCCATAGCACAGAGTGAGGAGTCACTCCTTCTCCTGGGACAAACAGGAACCAGCCTGAATGTGGCCCAGATGTTTATCATCATCATCATCCTTCTTCACTGTGTGTGTACAAAGATAAATACCTAAATTAAATGCCTCTAATTCTGTTTTGACTTGGGGCGACAGTGTGTTTGTCAGAATGCTTAAAAATCCCACCTTACTCATTCGGGATGTTCAGAGATCCCAGATCCAAATCAGTATTCCTGTTCCATTTGAATCTGTTTGTTTGTCCCCCAGAAACACCTGCAGAAAAATAGAAAAGGAGCCAACAAATGTTTTTTGGGCTTCCAGTTTTATCACACAAAACATCCTCTGCTTTAATGTTGTCGTCCTGCCATCTTTCCCTGCAGAATAGTGGGTGCCATGGTAACAGTGCTTTAAGCAGAATGATGATGGGACAAAATAGTCCTGGCATAAGGAAGCCGGGGGGTTGTGGCCATCTTCTCGTCTGTCTTGGTACACCCAGACTAATGTGGGAGAGGTTTTATAGTCAGTGTTGGGTTTGCTCTGGATGTTACAGAATTCGCTTTCCTTTTTACTGGATTTTTTGCGTATACTTTGACATTTATGAATTCGAACTTTGAATTTGGAGAGAGAATTAGGGATGATAAACATCCCGTTGCCAAGACAAACAATGTCAAATAACAGTGAAGCTGCATCAAATAAATCTATATTTATTATTCTGGAGATGAGCTTCAATTTGTATGTTTTTTGTGTCTTCCCTGATTAATCTTTGCTGTTGAGGAAATAAAGAGAAGCAGATCTGAACAAACGTACACTCATTTCTAATGAGGCATTCTGTATTTGTTCCTGCACAAATGTGGAAGCATGCCTGTGATACATTGTGACATAATTTAAAGCAAACATGCTTAGCTTTGCATAAACAATCAAAGCTGGAGAACAATCCACTCTCCTATAAGGGAGGAACTTCCTTTTGATTTCCCCTACACTTCGCAGGATTACTGTTATTTTACAGAGCGGGAAGTTGTTTTCGCTCTGATTCACAGTCATTTTTCATCTTCCTGATGACTACCAGAGTCCCCTTTCCCTCGCCTTGCAACATTTCCTTATCAAAGCAATTTTGTAAAATTGTTACTTATTTGGCTTTGTATCAAAAGCGGTTGGTTTTATGTGTAACCTCAAGGCTGTGTGCTTAAGTTAGTTGGTTCCCAGCATGATTTAGCCTGGCATGAGGTATCAGGGAGGGACCCAGCTGCCGGCTGGGCCTCATGTATGACCTGCCCAGTGGGGTGTGACTGCAGGCAAAGTTTTGGGGGGTTCCCATGTCACAGCTTAGGGGCATGCTGATGTTGCAAATATATTTTACTGCCTGTTTTTATTTTTGCTCCTCTGATAAGCCTCTTGACTGTTTAGAGACCTTTAATTTGTGGTCCCGCTCTGCTCACTGTCAATCTCTGCCTCCCCGGGGGTCTTTTACATCCATGGGAACGGTGTTTGTGACAGTGGGATTCCTAAAGGGGATGGTACAGGGAAAAGTTTGACAGAACATGATGAGAGATGCCAGAAAAGGCAAAGTTTCATAGTTGATACTGAGGGGGAGGTACGTACTGTGTGTGAGGGTGACGTGTCTGACCTGCATCTCCCTGTCCACGCGTGTCTTACAGGAGGCTGAGGGAGTAGAAGGGTGCGTCACTTCTTTGAGGAATAGGTCACTGCTGTGGGACATTGATGATATAGGTGAGAGCAAGAGGGCTGATTAAGGGCCAGGATGTGCGTGAGACATCCTCTGATGTTCAGGAATTCCCTCATTAAAGAAGGTCATGTTGATGGTCAATAGGAATCAGCCTGAGGAATAAACAGGGGAGTTTCCTCCAGCTATTTCAAATAAACACACTTTTCATTTACTCAACATGGATATGTTGTGACATACATTTCCTAATCGCACAAATTCCTATGGGTTCCGGTAAAATGTTTGGCTCCTTGCCCTCCTTTAGTGCTTTAAGTCCGTCCATAAGATGACTGAGCAGTTTACAGTGCAGTGTTGGTGTCAAGCATTTTGAGGGCAGCATAAAATGAGAAAATTCCCTCCAGTTAGCCCATAGCTGTGTGCTTTGGATAATATGTTTCTTAATGGCCCGAATTGCAGCAATTATCGAGACCATTAACATATCTGTTCAGTGTATGCCTCAGTGGCGGGGCCACATCAGGGTCCAGATTTTGTTGTTGTTTTTTTCCCTTTCCTGGCTCTCCCCCTTCTTATGTCTGACAAATCGTTTCCAGCTAATTTACGATGGTCAAACTGTGGGAGAACAATACCCCGTGGACATAACACAGCGCAAGCAAGCTCTACCACATGTCCCAGAGAAGAGCGAGGTGCTCACAGGAAACACTTGCTGAGATAACAAGATAGTAAGGAAAGCAGGGCCACTGAAAGGCCATGCAGGGGACTGGATGGGGGGGTGAGGGGGCCACCAAAGCTGAGCATCACAGTTGTGCAAATACAGCGAGTATGGGGAGCAGAGTGTAACACAGAGGATTTCATATACAAAATGTTCTGTGCCATGAAATATATATTTTCATGAAAGAACTAAGTGACACCTTGATGCATTATTTTCACAAAATGACAAAAAGCCATTTGTATTTAATCCTCGAAATGATAAAAATGAATACTGAAATGAAATGTGTTGTTATTTCATTGTAGAATATAATTTTTTCCATTTTCATTTTTGTGCATGTAAGAAAGTCTAAACATCTCTGTGAACGAAATACAAATGTCTCAAAACACATCAAGGTTTCATCATGAAAACATACATTTTCGTGACACAGAATTCATTTTGTATATGGACTCCTCTGTGTTACATTTGACATCTCATACATGAGCTCAACATGTATGTATCCTGTGTGTTTATCATAAGCTTAGTGAGTGTAAGAAATATTTAACATTTGTTTTGACTGCCTCGACCTGTCAAGCACACATGCGGCGCACATCCCTGTCTCCTAGTGAGAACAAACACTTCATAAAACAGCTTAGAGGTGCATCTGCAGAGGTTGATTATATATATTTAGCTCACATAATGATCTCATGTGCACTATAATTACAGACAGCACCTGTGCCTGGCCCACCTGCAGCCATTACCATGAAAGCCAAGCAGCAATTTAAACATAATTATATCAACAGGGGAAAAGGAAATATTTAGCAAGAGTACAACTCAATAACTTTACTATTAAAATGATGCTGCAATCTCATTGAGGAATAAAAATGCTGTCTAAATCAGATTCCAGTAATGATGAACAACTGATAGGCAGTGCATGAAAAGATGTGAAAATCCTGACCCCAGGACGTATTAGAGCTTAAATCTCGTCTGCTGGGTTAGGGTTGAGCAATAAGGTTGACACGGAGGACAGCAGAATCAGTCAGGCTAATTGATGAGCCGACTTGTTTTCACAGAGCCCAGGCACAGCCAAGGAGAGGAAAAGGAAAGCCATCTTCAAGGCTCCAGTGTTTGCGTTGTGAGGACGGAGGCGAGGGGTCAAGAAGAGCTTTCGGTTGTTTCGCTTATTAAACTGATAAAGGGTGAGAGAGGGAAGCTGCGAGGGCGCAACGTTAACGTGTAGCCGTGTAAATGACGTTCGCACATGCACGCAAGCACACACGTATTCAACATGCCGGCGCATTTTCTCCTCTCTTTGGTCGTTCTGGTGGGAAAGGAGCGAGGGGGAAGTGGCAAATCCTCTTAAGATCAATGACTTTGGTGGAAAAAGGAGTGGTCCTGGGCAGCCAATAGGGGCCGGGCCACAGGGAGTTGGGGGAGATAACGTAAATAAGGAAACCACCTGATGTGAGCGGGGGTCAGATAAATGCACAGCCCCCCACACAGGCAGGTGCTTCCTGAGTTCTGCTCTCTCGATCAGTTGAATCTTGCTTTCCTCGCTCTTTTTTTCTTTTCTTCTTCTCTCTGTTCTCTCAATCTGTCACGGAAAGGAGGTTTCCATGAAAATATAATTCCTAGCACGATAGCAAGAGATGCACAACACCCTGGATCAAAGTGCACACGTTCTGGGGCATTAAAAAGCAGAGTGTGTGCGTGCCTGTGTGTGTGCGTGCAGTGAGATTCACTCGTGATGACGATCATACTAGCAGTAAAGATAAGCACAAGTTGCTCTTTGTCACACGGATGCATTCAGTGTGCGATGGTAAACACGTTTGCAGGGTCTGTGTCTGCAGATAAAGGACCCTTACCTTTGACAGAAAGAGTCAGGTGAAAGCTGCAGATTGCAAACACACACAACCTGCAAGGCCCGATAGAATACCTCTTCACCTCCCTGCCCTCCTCCCTTTATCCCCTTCTCTGTCTCTCACTCTCTTTTTCCTTTGCTCTTTCTTTCTTTTTCGCTCTGCTGGTTAGTCTGGGATTGTTTTGTGCTGTCCATTGAGGAAGGAAGTCGGTGTGAGAAAGTGCCTGTTTTTTTGGGACCAACAGGAATTGGCCTCATCACAAGCGGTTCCTTTTTTTGCTGCTGGAACAATGCACTGGCGTCACACCCCTCGACTGGACCTCGGCATTTCACATGGAAAAATGTTCCCAGAATTCCGCTCCCAGGCTCAGGGTAAGACCCAGGATGGGGTGAGGGTGAGAGGGCGGGAGGTGGAGGGCGGAGGGTGACGGCTGTTAGAACGGACCAATGGACACTTGTCAC
>OMOW01035951.1:0-11508 GCA_900312555.1 Lamprogrammus exutus
ATTTGGACCGATTATGACAGGGGCAGGTCTTCACAGTAGAAAAGACAAAGTTCTCCTTGGGGACCAGACACAAAGAAGACAGAAACAGCACTGAATCACTGTAACTTGAGCCTTGCAAGATGTCTTTTTACAGTGAAAGTTCCAGTGTCCAATTTACAGACACACAGTTAGATGCATGTGAAGTCTGTGAAGGCTTGGATGTGTCCTCTGTGAAATCAGGAAGAAGACTTGTGGACTTTTTGAAATGTGAAACTTGCATTAAACAACACAATGTCAACGCCAAATTTTTTCGCAAATGTCTGTAGTACATCTGTTTAAGTCCTATCATCCTTAGTGGAGTCTTCTGTCTTTTTGGTTCTGCTAATTCACCAGCAGTTATCTGCTTGCAGTGCCCATTTTCTCTATTTTTATCTGAATCCATCCGAACCCGTTAGCTCTTGTGTTTTATTAATATGCATCTTTTTTCTACTCGCTTTGTTCCCTAGTACTTCTGATTGTGATGAATGATTTGCATAATTCTGCGAGCAGCATGTGCGTGATTCCTTTTATCGAGATGAAAAAAATTCTTGAAACTGTGTATTGTTCAAAGTGCTTTGCCTTCTAAAATACAAGTCTTGTGTGTTTTGATTATTTATCAGCCCAAATTGTTAACCATAAACAAACAAATCAAATATCTGGGTAAGCTGAGATGTGAGGTTGTTTATATAACATGTACAGTCATTTACCTGTCCCAGTCTCAAAGGATAACTCTTGTTAAAAATAAATCAAATGTTTTATTCTATGTGACTCTATTCATGCTTTTGGAAACGCATGTTGCTATATATATAATAAAGAGGTTCTTATCCTACACAGCTAGGCAACCCAGCACCAGCACATGCAAAGAAAACTTAAACAAAGTGTGCAATTTGCAGTAAGATGGACACTGACACTGTTGAATTGCCTACATGAATATTCATCACAGAGGCCTCTGCAAAGAACCAGATTGTGGGTTAAAGTGGGTTTGAACAGTGCTTGAGTACTTGAGATGCCTGATATAACTGTGAAAAAGAAAAAGAAAAAAAGTTCTCCTCTGCCGTCTTCTTAGTCACATTATTTGGTCTGAAAAGTTTGATCCTTGACTGACTGATTTCTGGTTGATCAGCATCCAGTATTCACACCAGAAGTCACAACATTGTTGCTTATCTGGCATTGTACATTGTTTCCTTGCACTCCACGCCCATGGCAGGTGGGGGTTGATTTCCATTTATATTGCTACTTAACGCTGACAGTGGTCCATTGCCAGGTTAAAGGTTAATTCGGGGTCCACCCTGACACTGCAGACAGGCCCCTCACTGCTGACACGTGCACTGAGATGACTCCTCTTGAGTCAACTGAATGTCATTTTGGGGTCAAGTTGTGGTCTGATAGTGAGCGAGTGTATATGTGATTGTTTCCGTGTTGTATTTCAGTGCCTCTATTTACAGAACACACCATATATATCTAGCTTTAAAATTTAACTACACCATTTTGCTGTGAGGCACAAATTCGTCTCACCATCCTCCATCCTCCTCCTCAGGTGGCCAAATTGCCCACGATACTCCCTCATACCGATAAACTGTAAACAGGAAATACAGCCTGAAGCTGAGTTAGCCAGCATATAGAAAGCAATCCTATGCACAGCCTAAACAGGGGATGAATGCAGTCAATTCTGTCTTTTCTGATTTTCGCCATTTGCCATTGTTTTTGCTGTGGACAATACCCTCAGTGTGCTTGCTTGAGCGTGCAGGACATCTCTAGAGAAAATGATATACAATCACAAAACCTCCCACACATTAATGAAAACTCATTTTCCCAGTGGTGAGATTTAGAGCTGAACACACACAGTCACAGACAGACACAGATGGATTATGTACCATTGTATCCTTCATACTTGTGGTAGTATTGAAGCTTCATTTAGAGCTGCAAAAGCCTAATGAAATTCTTATGTAGTGATAAACAAAGCAACCGTTTCACATCACAAGATGTCATTTAAAATGTGCCTCAACACCCACCAAATTCACAATGAGCTTGTCATTAGATAACTGTTAATTAATAGTAATAGTAATCACTGTTATCATATGTACTTTACATCAATAAATACCATCCTGTGCACTCAGGCTAGTATCTAGAGTCATTTTAGTTCATTAATGCTGTGTTTACACAGCATAAGCATGATTCAATGCCTCAAATTAGTTCAAGTTCAAGAACAATGCAGGCTCAGGCCATCCAACAATCACATTCAATTTATCTGGGCCTTGGCAACAGATTTTACGTGCAGTGATAAATTGTGTGTTTGCAGATACTGTCCAAAGTTTAAATCTGTTTGATCATGGCTGCACCTGCTTTTCAATTTCACCCTGAAGCAGCACTTCACAATGACAGAATGGCTGTGAATTACATACAGACACAGGCTGTCTTCATCATTGCAAGCTAGTGCTGGTGTGTGTGTGTGTGTGTGTTAAATATCTTTCCAGCGTTGTCTCTGAACTACCACAGGGTTTAAGATAAATTTTGCAAGATGGTCCCCTATCCTTGATGTATATCCAATCTAATTTTACTTGTATGATTCATGTCTGATTATTATCGTTTGAAATCAACAATTTAATGGCTCATTTGTGATCCTTAAGAACAAATGTGTTTTGAAAAATGACTCACAATCATTATATCACACTCAGCAAGTGGGTATTTATTGTATTTATTGGATAGATAAGTCGATATTGTAACACATTAGCCATAAAGTTATAATAAGCAGAAAGCTGGAGTTTGTTTTGGTGTCTTTTTGCCCCCTAGCAGTAAAAAAAAAATCGCTTAATGCCTCTTTAAAGTTAATGGTAGATGTACCAGTGGTTAGTAGTTTCCCAGAGAGCGTCAAGGTCTGTACACATTGTGTCATCATGTTCTTTGTTCAGTGCCAAAAAATATTTTTTAGGAGGGCTGAGCACAGACATAGGCCAGACACGAGCCGAGCAGCGGCACTGTGTTGGTGGAAATTAGACACAAGAATCAGGTAATTTCAGGAAGCCATCTATCACCTGGTGAAATGAGCTCTGGTTTTGGAACACGATTGTTCCTGTGGTACCTAGAAAATGTTTGCTTTTCTGTGGGTGGATCATGGTACAGCACCATCACCAGATTAGCGACACCTTGTATGTTGCTGAGTAGGCGAAATGTTGAGAACTTCATCTGAGAGCATCAAAGTATTCCAGCTGCTTTGATTGTTGGTGTGGGAAAAGCTTTACATTGTGAGTTTGTTTTGATGACATCCTTGTTCTTTCAAGATAATGACCATCAGTACCCACTTCTCAATAAAAGGAGGCTGAACATTACCATATCATATGATTTAAGAGTCAAGGCAGTCACATGTAGCCTTTTTAATGAATTCTTAAAGATAATGGAAGCATGTGACAGGAGGCAGCATGTTGCCGCAGAAAAGACTGTTGGAAAAAAATTGTCTTGGTACAAGCTTTTAAAATGTCTCCACACATCTGTCATGAGGTGTTGCTACACAGGATTAAGGCTTTCCAAAAGTATATGTGAATAGATGTATGTGAAAAGTATATGTGAATGTCTTCAATGTGTAAGTGATACTTTATAATACAATCATCAAAGGCTGTTCAGATGATGAGATTTTGTTACGAGATTGTTCCGAATATTTCGTCTTATAACATTTGAGTCTAATTTGACCGGGTGGAGCTACAAAAATATCAGGCTTTCAATATGAAAATATATGCTGATAGGGACAGAGAGTGTGCATATCAGCATTGTGTGTGTGTGTGTGTGTGTGTGTGTGTGTGCGCGCGTGTGTGCAAGTAAATTAGTGTAGTTTTTGGGCCAACCTGTGCAATTTCTCAAACACATTGCTTCTTTGACAGGCTTTCAAGGGTTGTGGGCAAAATTCTTTCTGTCTATTTCATGGTGGCTTTCTAACCATAAATTATGACACCAGATATGAATGTGATGTCTTGCAATACTAGATGTCTGCTATGGAGAATGCTTTTTTTGATTAAAATAACACAATCATTATTTGCTCAAAGGGGAGAGATATAAATGTCAACTGAGTCCAAGTCAAACAGCTGATGCATTTCATTCATTGCATCATTTAATCGTGAAAACGTGTCTAGAAACTTAAAGAATATATAGTGATACACAGTCATACTCATGGGCTGTTGGCAGACATGCTTCTATGAGAATTTGTAATATAACAACTGCTGAATGATGACTTTTTAAATGAATATACCCCAAATACCATCAGAATTTGGATTGCCTGATTGCATGTTTTAATATGTTTTTGTAGCTCTGAAAATTGATGTGTCAGAGTTAAACACAGTACAGAATGAGCCAGTCAGTTTTGTTTGATAGAGGAATTAGACAACGGCAAACTACAGGTCGTGTCACAAACTACAGAATGGTTATCAAACTGGAAATGTTTCCCCCATTTGTGACCCACAGAGCAGTTGTGGCGGAGAGTTCCCCTGCTCTCACTGGAATTACAAATGGCCAAATCAGAGCCAAATGTTTTGCTCATGAATCTGGTGAGTGAATGGTGGAGTGTTCTCTTGTGTCCTGCATTCGCGCCCTAATGTCTCACCATCAACTGAGGGTTGATGCACAGGTGAAACATCTCATGAAGTCAATGACAGCGTAGTGTTATGTTGTGTCAGCGAAGTGTAATTTTCAGAAATATCCTAAGAAACTTCTCTACTTCTCTCCCTAAAACCACTCTGCCCTCCAGATGAACACATATTAGGATTCTACTTTTTTTTCTTGTTTTTTTCCCCCATTTCCATGTGTTTAATTTTGGATGAGATGTTGTCACCTTCAAAGTTGTTGCCTAAGTATTTCATAGCAGCAGCTTGCACCTTTGTGGAGATTGATGACACCTCCGCTTGGATGGACAAGAAAAGTAATTCTTGTCTAAAATTAGACAAAAGAAGAGGACAGGTTTAAAATAAGCAATTCTTTTTGTTCCACAGCAGAGCTATTTCTGTCCCATTTCTTCTTACAAATGCAGTCAAGTCATTATTTATAGCCATTATTTCTTCTTGTTTTGGCAGATAGGTCATGGACGTCATTATTCTAAGTATCATCCAAGATTAATTTTCTCATCAGCCTGGGTGCTTAAATGTTTTTTTCACCCTCTTTTGTCTCTTTCTCAGATCCTTATAGTTACCAATACTGTCATCAGTGCAGTTGAAGTTTGAAACTACAAATTAAGTTCAATTATCTCAGCTAATTTTTAATGGTTTATAAAGTATCACACATGCAGCTTTGTTGAGGACTGAGCTAAGAAAACATCAGATGCAAATGTCAGCACCTCCTGTACTTTGGAAGAGTTGAAAGTCTAAGGCCCCTTTCCGTTGCCACAGTGCCAAACTTTGTGCCACTTCTTTGGCACTAAAATCAGGAACTTTTTGATTTTCCATTGGTCAAGGGTCCCTCTTCAACACGTGGAACTCACAGGAACCGACAGGACCCATGGGACAGGACTACTGTACTGTTTAGGGCTGATGGGTTCCAAACTGCCATGTTTGAAAGACAGAAGAATTGGAATAGAGAAAACCAGGGTTGAACAATGAGGTCCATGATCTCCATGTTGGAGTTTGGTCATAGGATGAAATTCAACGGGAACTCGGTTTATAAAAGGAAAGTTTAGAAAAAGATATCTCTGCGTTTGAGGGAACTGGGCTATGAGCGAGATCCTAACCAGTGCTGTATCGAAATAAATGTAGTTTTTACTGAAGTCTTTCCTCTGTCTTCCCCTTCTCGGTCCTTGTGCAATGGAAAAGGGCCTTGTGGGCCCAATCAGGTACAATAATAATCACTTCCCACTCACCTACACAACTCACAAAGCCTTGGGAACCTCTGGGACCTGAAAGTTATAATCACTTACTTTAAATTAATGCAGTAGAACTTATCATTCAGCCATTATGTGATGAAACATTAGTTCTCTTCCTGTAGGCCTCAAATGTCAACTCAACCAGCCTCAAGACTCAAAATGCTAATTTTCAAGATTCAAAGGGAGATTGGAGATGCCATTGCCCAGCGGTGATGCCATCTTGGCTCTTTATATAGCTGGAAGCAGCCAATCACCTGCCAGAGCTGGAATCTGATCCACCAATTACCTCCTTGTCTGTGGACAAATCTATTTACATAAATGTACACACAGACACACACACCTGACACAGACACATCCAGACTAAGGAAGCAAAACATATGTTATCATAAATTATGACCACAGTTGTTACAGTGGCTATCACTGTTTGTGCAAGCTTTTGTGCTCTGGCTAGACAGTGAATTAGTATTTTGTTATATAAATCTAGGAATTACAAAATTAAATAGAAATGTATTTATTTTAAGTTTGCTCTATGCTTTATTTGTCACCTTCACTTGATCTACATCACTGAGTGATATCCAACAATCGAGTGAATTCCAAAGGGATTACTGTATTCATGTGGGTTCACTTGGCCAATATATATCATGTATTTTAGTACCTGAGATGTTCCATTTTTAGCAGAAAGAGCGGAGGTGTCATGGTGACCCCAACTCCATGTTGCTACGGCCCTCCCAGGGGTTCAGCTGGCAGCCAGAGATTGGACTCAGCTGGCACGACTGGAGACTCTTGGGGTGGGAGGTGGGGGTGAATGTGTGAGACACCTAAGCCAAAGCGGCTGTGTTTTCCAGAGCCACAGGGCTGTGCTGGCCTTTATCTGCATGTGTGTGACTACTGGTGTTCATATGTTTCTCTACACTTAGAAAGAGCACAGCATTAAAAGCATACAACGATGAGGATTTTCCTGAGGTTATTTTATTGTTACGACTTGAGGATAGTATTTCGATCAGATTTAATCTAGATTAAAGGTTACAGGTTACCCAAGTGGTGGTGAAATTTAAGAGCTTGGTTACAGAATGAAAGCACGCAATCTGTGTGTGCAGGGTTGTGTTGTAACAGAATACTAAAATACAGAAGTCACTGAATTATAAACAAGGTGTAAAATGTGATACGGTTTAACACTACAATACTGGCAGACTATGCACATAGCTAAAGAAGAAAAATTACAAAAATTAAAACGCAAGCTGGGATTTGCATTTGATTATTTTTGCACATATCATTCAAAATGAAATTATTTTTGTTTTTGTCATCAAGGGATTAAGCAAACAAAACAATACTGTGATGATGATACATATGGGAAAATAGGATTATCGTTAAACTGAAAAAACACAAAAGAAGAGGGTGACTTTTGTAATTTATACATTTGTGAAATGAGGCACAGAGGAAGATTTGTGTTTGTACGCAAAGCTGACAACATTTTTTTGAGTATCAGAGCTCACTAATTTTCAAATCTGAAAATAATGTAAAGGTAAATACAGCAAGAATGCTTTACAGCTCTGATGTACTTTTTGCAGCTGCACAAAGGTGGTGTTATCTATAACATAGTGTTTTTTAAAGCTTTTACAAATATTCATATCAGACACAAATTACATGAATGAGTTCTTCTATTTGTCTACATCTAGCAGACAAGGAGCAACATATACAGTACATCCCATTGTACATCTACATTCTCTCTCTCAACACCTGGGGAATGAAAGCGCAACTTAAATCACCTTTTCATTGCCAGTTTGGATCTGGATCTCCTCGCTTTCTTCAGCTTTTCTCCTGTCCTGATAAAGAATAAAGCACTGTAGGAATTACAGTGGCTGAAAATCAATCAGCCACATCTCCATCATGTGTTCCACATATTCATGATAATAGGCCTCTGCTTGTCATTAACCCCAGGTAATCAGCTGCATCAACCTTATCTGAAAATCTGTCCGCTTACTGCAAACTATTTTCCACTTCAAATGTCTTAGTTTGGCTTTAATGGGCTCTGCCTCATTTTAGGACCTCTTGTGGTTTGCAGTACATTGCCCTTTTCACACGCAATTACCTCCTCAGCTCCATTTCTGGCTCATTAGCAGCACTTGATGGGTTATCCCTCCTTAAAAGCTTCAAGGTATATGACAAGTTCTTCTGTTTCTGGAAGCGCATAGTTTAGCTCATCAGAGACCGTGACTCTCTCTAAAGTGCGATGTGACCCATGTGACCCATGTTCTAAAAGAAAGTGAGGAAAGGTAAAGACAAATTTAATTTCTTATTGAATCAGCTCAAAATGGCTTCTAGACTAATGTTGCTTTGGGGATTGTTCTTGTTGTGTTCCTTTGGAAACATGTAAATGTCCATGCCCTTCCCACCAGCGCATAAAACTACATAATCAGCAGATCGCTCCAGCCAGTCATTATCATCATATTGCCTCACAGCAAGGTCTCCTGTATGCATGCCATGTTGATGTCCGCTCCTGGTGGTACATGTACGAGTAAATGTTTTTTGTTTTCCTTACGGACTCACAGCTTACATATCTGCACTGAGGCTGTGGATAAAATTATGTATTACGTATTATGTAATTATGTATTAATTATGTATTACAAGTCATTATGAGCCTATCTAAGTGCTACAGGGAATATATATATGTACATATGCTAATATTGAACAGTGAATTAATCAGTTGGCTTTTGGAAATTTGTCCTAGGGGCCGACCAGGATGTTGGTTGACCCCAGGATACGCATGTTCATTTGTGCTGTTCAATGGAAAGTCGAGTATAGAATTGTCACTGCACAACTGAAGGTGCCATTACAGTGAAGCCAGGATGATTGAATAATGATTTACCAAAATACCCACATACCAAAAGTCAATCAAAGATAGTTCAGTCCAAACATGACTGAATGTTCATGACTGAAAAAAAACATACGTGTCAAAATGTGTGTTTTCTATCGTTTTTTCCAGTTACGGTTATGATGTATAAAGCCGCTACCTGTTTTATATGTATTCATACAAAGTTCAAGAACTGTTGTTTGTTGTCTCCAATCACAAAGACATCAGGAGACACAGAAAAGAACATGTCAATAAAAGCTGTATAAATAATAAAGCCTTCAGTTCAGACTGCTTAATTTACGTAGAGATGAGAACAGATTTGGAATGCAAGACCACGACTTGACTTAACAAGACCATGACTTAACAAAACTATGCATTAGAAGTTTGACAGAGCTGGAATTAAATATGCAGAAACCCAACTTTTGTGCAGAGGAGTCTCACTATGGACCCAACCCCATTAAATAAATTCTTCTTCTTACAACTGGAGTCCTTTTTCTGGGACTTGACTTCAGTGGGGACCAGGTCTGAGCAACTGGGAGAATTATAAGAAGTTTTACAACATCCTTTCTGTACTCTTGTTTGTGAAGTGCTGTTCAGGAGTGCCCTCTAATGGAGGGATTCATATCTTCATGTTTATTTTCTTGGTATACTTTGCACAATGACAAAACAAGTGCTATTTGCGACAAATACTTCTGAAAGTAAATAATAGGTGAGTTTAATTTGATGGTTACTCGGTATACTTTTTGTTACAGAATGATAAAACCAAAAATCCAAGTAAAGACACAAAAATTCTCAAATCAGATTAAATAAGCCAAATTACATAAAATAACAAATTAAGAAGACAAAAACAACATATAAGAAATAGAATGGAATAAGAATCAAAATGGCACAAATAAAAACAATAATACTATTCTATTAAAATTCATATAAATTTATTTAAACTTTCACACACAGTAATAGAAATATATCAACTTCATTTAGGGACTTTCATGTTCGGTGCAGCACCTGGATGATGTCCAGTGGTTCACTCAAAACAAAACATTGCAAAAGAGGCAAGAAACAAAGCAAATAATTCCAACCCATATAAATTATGGATATTTCATTATTAAATTCTGTCATCCCCATTTGCACGCATGCACATTTACTCTTGGTTAATGAGTCTGACCTGCTGTTCTGTTCCTGTGACACCCTCCAATAAAGACTTAATTAATGTATTTAACCTTTAGACAGTCAATCGTAACACAACTTTCTCTAAACTCTTCTCACTCTCTGTGATTGAATTCACTGTGAAAGAGAAGCAGTTCATGTGGCTCTGTGGCTTCCCCTGTTAGGAAAACAACGTGCATATTGTAGCCAATTTTATGCATTAACAATGGATTTCTGTAGGGGCCAGATTTAAAACACTTAATCAAGAATCTTTCACAGCAAAACAGAAAAAACATTCAAGAGGCCTCTCTGCTGCACATCTAAAACCTGCTAATGCAAAATATATGATTGTGTATAAACTAAGCCATAAACTAACCAAATATCCCATTTCAGATGTTCCAGATATGTATTCATTCCTTGTGATCTAGTCATATTTTTTTGTTAGCCATTTATCTGTTAACTCAATTACTGTCATGGGGATCAAATCTATGATCTCCATGCATTTGTTGTCTAACCCGTTGAACTTGAGCTCTGCTTCTCCTGTTTCAATAGCTTTCGACTTCAGTTGCCCACAGAAAACCTGAGTGCCGTAATATAACTCCGGAAGGGCTTATGTTTTCATTAACACTGTCCATTTCAATGTTTTCTGATGTGTGTTTAACCAGACATCCCTTTGTCATAATGTACAAAACTGCTATGGCTGTCTTAGGCACAGTTTTGTAACACTGTCAGCAGATCTGATTTCATTGTGGAGAAAAACATTGAAGCATAGAAATAATACAAAGAGAAACACATGACCCTTCTACTGCCACAGCATTTACCACTGCAGCAATGAATTTCACAGGTTTTTCATGTTGTCACGCCCAACAGCAGTTCTGTGCCTGTGTTTTAGTTGATATTAAAACCCTGTGGTTACTATGACACTTGGAAAGGTTCTGACACTTTCCCAAGGAACCTTGAAACGTTTTCCTCCTGGAATGATGTCACTTAACTATATAGTCAGCGTGGTTCGGGAGCTATAGGTTTTTTTGTTTGGAGTTGTTTTAGGGTTATGTTCAAAAGCATGTCCTGCACGTTCTGCTTCTCGTAGCGGCCTAAGGGTGATCTCTTTCCTGTAGGAAAAGTGGGTGAGGTTGACCCTGTTGAAAAGTCTCTCCCTGAACTGCACCAGACGATACAGAGACAGGGTGAACTTCGCCAGCACCAATGTGCAGATGATCTCCACCACCAACAGTGTAGTGTAGGTCATCATCTGAGCCTTGCACTGCTGACTTTTGTTTCCTCCCTTGAACATGATGGAAGGTGAAGGACTCTTAGAGTGCCATGGTGCCATGGGACAGGTGAAGATCACTGGAGTAGTAGGTGCGAGAGTTGTTGTTTGGGTGGTGGGTGTGGTTGGCACCAGGATGGTGGAGGTAACTGTAGTTTTAGGCAAAGGAGTTGTGGTTGGTATTGTTGTGGTCTGTGCTGCAGTTGTGGCTGGTTGTGTGGTGGGGACAGAGGTAGTTGTAGTTGGTGAAGTAGAGGTGGTAGTAAGGGCGGTTGTTGGTTGTGTGGTTGGGAGAGTTGTGGATTGTGTGGTCTGTGCTGCAGTTGTTGCTGGTTGTGTGGTGGGGACAGTGGTAGTTGTAGTTGGTGAAGTAGAGGTGGTAGTAAG
>OMOW01036062.1:16762-28965 GCA_900312555.1 Lamprogrammus exutus
GTTTGTGTTGTTGTGTTCTCAGGATTCTCAGAATGGTGGGATATTTCTTTGAATATCACTTTATTTTTCTTATTATCTGCGCCCCGGCTGAGATCAACTGCCCAAGACAGAAACAGGCTGCCGCTCCTGAGAATAGAACAGATTACCAAACCCTTTGAAAAACATTTTCCCACAGCATTCTGAAGCTTCCTGTATGTGTCAGGAGCTACAGTGAACCACTCTGTGTCTCATGTTCTGTTAATATTACATTATGTGAGTCTTTTAATAACCTTCTGCCATACTTTGAAGAATGACCTCCTTTTGCTGGGGAGGTATAGAGATGATGCCTAAAATGTGTTGAATCTTTCTCCTCACCATATCTCTGAATATTACCTGCTGTGTTTTGTATTGTACATTTAAATCTTTATTTGCTGTATTTTTCATATTTCACTCATATATTTATATTGAGTATTTATGCACTATTCTTATATTCTTTGTAGCTAAGAAATAGTTCTACTTTTCCATGTAATAGATAATGCTGAGATTTTATGGTGCATCGACCATCTTGAAATAATTCAACTTTCTTGGCCAGAAAATATGAATCTTAAAAAAGAAATGTTTGCATAAACCACATTAAAAGAACATTTTTTTCTATTACACCATAGTTTTTATGTAATTCAGTTTCAGTGCTGTTGCTGGATTTGTTTTTTTTACCCCTCCTGCTGAACCTCAACACAGGATTATGAGTTTCATCTAGTCTTACATATAAATATGTATTAGTTTATGCACTTTATAAAACAGTGGTGTTTAAGGAAAAATGATCAGGGTGGGAGCTAAACCTTGTGCGTTTGCTTTGGTCTGTATTATTTGTCAGCGATGTCTGTCTGGATTTCTTATCCACAGCTTGAGTCCATGTGTGCCTGCAAAAGTGGAAGTGTTGCATTATGTATGGGGGAGCAGAGACCCACAATGCCCTCACTCAACACGGCCGGCCGGAGATGTTCTCACTTTATCCGTTTGACACAGTACACACATGTAATATGACACTGAGTGGATGGAAAGTAGGGGTTAGAAATGCTGCCTTACTGTGGGTTTTGGAACCTCTGAGTCACTGTGTCCTCCAGTGCTGCACGTAACTCAGTTTTCTGTGCAAAAAGAGGTTGATAATAGTTTGATTTATCCATAAATACTGTTTTATTCAACCCAAATAATATTTAATTATGAATATGCCATCCGAATGAGATGGAAAATGAAAAGGTATAGCCCTGATCACAAATGAAATCATGAAATTAGTATCATACCCAAAAATTCACACAGCTTCTAAATTGAGCCACCATGAGCAAAACAACAGTTTGTTCTAAGGATGCTTCCCTTTCCTTTTACTTTAAATTAATCATCTTATTAGTATGCGCTACTCATGGTGGAGTTTAGTTGTACCTTAATTTGCATATTGCTGAGCAGTGTCCCATGGTTCAGCAGCTGGTTATACTGCCAGCCCCAGCCAATCTCCCCCACGTGGCCCTGCCGGGGCATGGGTGGAGGTGCATGTGTTGCAGCCCGGAACAGGTAACTCAAATCACTTGTGGCCTCAGGCGATGTGGCTCCGATGCCAATGTACTGGGGGGGAAAATTCGATCTTGGCCGGTAGTCTCCAATTCCATCTGGGCCTTGTTAGAGAGTGAGAAGTGGAGGTAGAGAAAGCAAATAACAGTAGAGGAGAAACATCCAGACTAACCTGAATTCTTCAAAAACATCTGTGCGAACAGATGCATCGGAGGCCCAACAAAAAAGACAATAAAAACCGATGATCATTCAGTGTGTAAGCAAACACGGAAACGATAATGAGCCATATTGCAAATGGAAGCAGTCACTGAAGTGAACAGAATGAGGGGGATGTGAGAGAAACATAAGGGAGGAAAGAGAAAATAAATAAAACTTTGCATCCATTTAGCATTTTGCAATTTAGAGAACTATCAGTGGAACATGCTCTCTAATTTTTCCTTTTTTATCTCTGTTTTCTTCCCCGTGGTAACAGCTACTCCATAATAATCAATTCTTAGGCTGGAAACAGTCAGTTGTCAGAGATATACTAGGATACAAAGCAGTAAACATAAGCTAGATAAAAGTGTGTCCAATATAAAACCAGGCGTGGTGTGAAAGGAAACTATCTGAATATGCTGTATGCAACACATGTCCTACAAACAGCTAACGTTCCTGCAAACATTCCGGTTTGGTTAATTGTCTCCACGAATATTCTGAGGACGTTTCTTAGTAACTGCTCCACGAATGTTCCCTGAAGGTTCTCAATTGGATCTCTTTTTGATGAACGTTTTGGGAAACTTATCTTTGCTTGGAAAATTTGCCTGGAAAACTCCTGAAATGTTCACTTGAAGTGTATATTCCAGTAGCCTTCAGAAAACCTTCCGAGAACATTCCTGTAATCAAAAATGGTTAGCTGGGTAGAGTATTAAGAGTGCAACGCTACATCAAATCTACAACTATTACTACCATACTGTATATGCTCCTACATAAAATGCATATAAACTGTTATACAATATATCAACAAACAGGCTAAAAAGCTGATAATGGATTTTAACAAAAGAGGCATAATATGAAAACAATGGCATTACTCGTAATTTTGGAAGGATAGAAGATAGAAATGTTGGAATTTACCATGTTTTTAGATTGCCTGCTTGTAATAACAATAAGCGCATGCATATAGCTACAACTTCTGTACTATTCAAATTTAGACTTAAAAATGGCCTGGAACTACACTTAAAAGGAACAATAACAGCACATTCTTTACACGCTCTACCTGTAAAGATCATTCTTCGTCCATGCTGTGGCTCTGCTGCAGCTGCTTCACCACTGCGTATCATTTATGCCCCTCAGTTTGATCAGTGTTAAGTTTGGATTAGCTACAGTCTCGATACACCTGTATAATGGGCCCCCTTGGGTGATAACACGAGCTCAGCAGTCGGCTCTGGTCACAGGGTCACGGTTGGTTGTCATGCAACTGCTGAGTTGTCATGGAGTCAGTGCTTGTGGCCTAGATACAATCAAAAAACAGGGTTAGCTCTGGTACACCCTGTCCCCTTCACATCATTCTTAACCCAATTTAACTCAGATTGAATGAAATAAATGAACATGAAGGCAGAAATTACTTGAAATGTAATTTTAGTTTTTCACAGTGAGGGAAGGGAACTTATTCATCTGTGAATCAATTTCATATGACAGTGTTTCTTTAATATCCCTGCATTTATTACATAAACATCTATAGTTTATATTAGTATAGTAATGTTAAATTTAAAAGTGTGACGTCTTGCTTTTTTGTTTTTTTTTGCATCCAAATGTTTATTCCCCCATTTACTCACTAGGTGGCGACAAAGCATCACTCTATTCCCCCCACCACTCTTTATCCTCCTCCACTCTAGTTTTTTGTTAAATGGACTCGCCCATGAGCCTCCCCTTATGATTCAAGTTGTGTCAAGTCACACATTAATGACAACAATAAAACCGGAAATTCAATGATTTTGCCTTCAAATTAAGATGATTGTCACATTGACAATAATGTAGGAAAATACGAGCATTGAAAAATCAGACAGCACCTTAAAGTCTCATAATATTTTGATAGTATCTATCTATCTATCTATCTATCTATCTATCTATCTATCTATCTATCTATCTATCTATCCCCACTGATACAAATGTGCCTCCAATTGGTTGGTACACAATTTAAAAATTACTTTAGCGTATTTAAGTCATCCCTGTGGTCATGCCGATCTCCATACACTTTTATTGCTGAAGGCATGAACATTTAGGAAAAATCAAATCACCAGTCGCGTAACAAATGTGTATTCATATACTACCGACACCTCCCAGAGTGGTTTCCTGGGATTTTATTTTGAAAACCTTTGAGGGAAGTATTTGGTTTAATTAAATGTGATTTGACACTGGTGTGTCAGTCACCATGGTGGCATACAACAGCGCTCAGCGGCGGCGGACGTCTCCTCACTTCTACTCCCTCCACAAAAGGCTTTTATAATGAATTGAGTGCATTAAGGTCTACCTCTCATAATGGACACCAGGTTGTTATTGACCGGGTAACTACTTTCACTTAGCCTACTTTTTTCTCCTGTGGATCCTTAATGGAATTTCTTTTCCGTCGCTAGCAGAAAGCAGAAGAGACAAGGAATGGCTTTGGTGAAAAAAGAATAATTCCCCGTAATAAAATAATAGCAGATAGTGTCTAAGCCTTGTTTTTGTCAAATAAGTTTTTCTCTTGGTGGGACTGGTGGCAGCCCTGCTGTATCGGCGCGGACGGGCATAGAAAGATCCCGAGGAGACCGCTCGGCTGTCTGGCTCCGGTCGTGGCCTGGCTCCGGGCACTCCCAGCTCCTCCACGATTATTGGGAGTAATCTTTGAAAGGCGACGGGACAAAAGAAGACATCAAGAGGGCCCGTTTTGTCCACATCCATACTATTGGATATCTATAACCAGGTTCTAGGATAAGGAATTATATCTCCTCCTGAAGCCGTCTTTCAAAACAATGGCGTCTTATGTGGATAACAGCTTTCGGCAGGCTGTGATGATGAATCCGGCTGAAAGGACGCAACAGGTCAGACGATAATTTATTAGCTGTAACAATAACATCCTCATTGACTGCAAATCTGTCTGTTTGTCGTATCTTATTGCAACATAGTTACCCTTTTAAATATCCAGTGTTGTGACGCTGCAAACTTGCAGCCACATTTGTACTCGTAACACTGCAGCATTGTAACCACTCAATATTGTGTCAATGTTTCTGTGTGGAGCTGTTGCTATTCAGCTTGTTGTAATGTTGCATATTCTCCATTCCGGTAAACATTCTATCAGCGCAGATAATTAGGGCTACTTAACATAACAGGAGCTGCGGCCGTGGTGGGAGTCGAACCTAGCCAAAATACTACTAGCCAAACAAAGCAGACATCACCCCCATTTCTGGCAAACCCAGGAAAACTGTCAAAGAAATGTAATACACGTGAGTTAGGGTTGATGTTTATATTAATTTCCAGCTTGTTTAGCGTTGGTGTTTAGCGCAGTTTTTTTAAAAAGCTGTTCAGTTGACAATACCAGTTGGCAATTAGCGTCTAAATTATGAAAACTTCGGGGGAGAAGGCAACATTTTGAACATGGGTTAAAATTGCTCAATGGGCATTACCACTTACGTAGCATTTGGCGTCTTAAGATATAAAGAAGAAGGTAAAGAATGGTTTAGTGGACATAACTAGCTGGCACTTAGCATCTAAATCGTAAACAGCGGTTCGACAAACATCCAACATGCGACCTGGCATTTAAATATATTATATTCAGTATATAAATGGATATAGTTAAAGGGGCCCAGTGGTCAGTAATCGTTAAAAGGTTCAGCATCAGGTGGTATTTAGCACAAAAGGGGCTTCAGTTGACATTACAGTTGGTTTATAGCATCGGTGGACATCGGTACTTGGTTTGTAGTGTCCAAATGTAAGGGTGGTGGACAATTTTCATTGGTATTAAACTTCTATCTTGTAAAAGATGTAGTTGACTTGACATTAAGTGTAGCCTAATAGTGTTTTCTTATTTGCTTACACTCTCACTGTGGTCACACATTACAGGCATTACGTCACCGCAGTATTAACCGATACTGGTTCCGCTGTGAGGTGTGGATGCAAATGTCCCGTGGCTTGTTTCCCATGAGCCACATAGCCTGCTGCACACACCTGCTGGCCGCAGGTTTTTAGCTGTTATTTTTGGATTCTTGAGTTCTAAGGTAATAGAGACCAACAATACAGATACTAAGAAACTCCCATCACTTGATTGTAACGTTTCTACTGCAGATATGGTTCAGTGTGAGCAAAAGTCCTTACAGTAGACCAGCTCTTAAACCAGTGGGCTCCAGTTATTGGCACAGCAGCTTGAAGATCCATCTGACATAGAGGGAACTATCACGGTGTTATTGATAGTTTGTTAACTGCACTAGGCTGAGGTCTTTCCAGGTTTACCAGGCTGCAATGGCTACAGGTGACATTAAATTATGGTTATGGAAATTTACAGTAAGCCCACTGCATCATAAGCAGCAAAGTTCATTGAAGAAAAGGTTGATAATGATTAATCTATTGAGTATTTCATTGACAAACCACTTAGTCATAGTGTTTTAAGCTCAAAAGATTCAGGTAGAAGCAGTAGCCCAAAATGTTTGGCCTTTTTACTTATTTAAATGACCAACAGGTGTGATCAGTTATTAAAATAGTTGTCTATTTGTTTGCAAATCAAGGAATTGTTCCAGCTCCAAAATAGTGTTTTGTTAGTTGGTGTTGGTGATTGGTCTGGAATGTTGCCAACCACTGATATGAAAGAGGTGACAATATTATGAAAGGCCTGCAATCTTCAACACCCGTGATGTAACCTGTCTCACCCTGACTTATAAACCTGATAAACTGTCTTAAAGATTTCATATGGGCAAGGCCTTTGTTGTTTTCTGAGGCTTTTCCAACCTGCCAAAAATGTGTCAAGGAAAATGAAGTACTTGGAATTTCTTGGAGCGATTTTTACCAAATATTGTCGACATTGCAATGAGATTCAGTCCAAAACTACTGGTATCACCTTTTGTCCATGGGATGAATCCATGCTGTGCTGGTATGCAGTTTTTTTTCTAAATAATTTGCAGAATTTCAAATCATATGACGAGTTGAAGTTGCCTTGACGAATGACTTATTGACTGTGTTTGAAAATGATTTAGTCGCAGGGTGGCATCCTAAGAAGATTTAGAATTCCTCACAAACACTGTGTTCATGTCACTTTGTAGTTGCATCACAGAGACGTCGACACCTTTTCTCCTCTGCTGGAAAAAAGCCATCAGGAAACCAGTGGTGGTTCTACTGATAACAGGGAAACGTCTATAATAATATCAAGAACTCTTTCCAAATCTGTCTGCAGTGGTACCGATGGTTGCCTGCCTGCACCTATTAGTCCACTCTTCATTGCTTTTTAATACAGTAGCAACACCTTTCACAGTGTTCTTTTCAGATGTCTAGTGAGCGTTTCCTGCTCTGGCGGCTGAGGCAGTTTATCCTAATGGTGTTGGCAGTGTCTCTCTGTCAGGATTAGCTAACGGTTAGAGGGATCTATCCTTATCGCTCAGGACTGGCTACAGTGGGATTTGTCCTTCTTGTCCCACCGTATTGTCACATGGCAGGTTAAACGGACCACTTGACAGCCAGTGTACGCACAGTCTTGTCGCATTCCTTTGCATTCATGTTGGACTGTAGCTGGAAGTGGATTTTACAAATGGACAGAACCAGTTTGATAATAAAGAAATGGTACTACTGCATATTGCAGAGGTTTACATGCCTGAATAAATCTAACTAAACTAAAGCAAGTCACAGATTTTATACCAAGTGATACACCAAAGATGTTTCTGTTATTATTTGACTTAGAGTTGAAGGCTACAAGCCCTTTCCAGTTAATTACCATTTAGATATTGAGTTTAGCTGTTGTGCAGAGTGACTGAAAGGTGGGTACATGTAGGGGTTTTGCTCTATGCCAAGTCAAAAGAACATAAGGCAGTTGACTATGTTTTTACAGCAAATTGAATTTCTTTCCTTTGCACATAAAGACACTGGACTGGACTGAACTGAACTGAAATGAACTGTGCATTTAGATGTTAGGGCCATTTCTTTAGCTTGGAGGAATTCGGCTGTGTGCAGTGCACGGCCAAGAGAATGAAACCCAAAACTGGACCACTGAGGGGACTAATCAGAAGAATCACCTGCTGTAGTCTTTGGAACAAAAAACAGCATATATTTGGCCCTCTGTAGCTCACAGCTGAAAACTCTTGCTTTAGCATTTCTGTGAAGCTGCATTGCGTAGCAAGATTCAACACAGTCATCTCTCATCTTGTTTAGCCAGGTGGTGAAGCTAAAGGCCACAAAATCTCCTCCCCAAGAGTGACCCTGCTTCCGGACTGCATAGCTGCAAGGACAGGCAGCCTACTTATTTTGTTTCCACATATTCTGGACCTAGACAGGGGATCAGCACTGGCTTCCACTGTCTTGTTTAAAGATCATGTAGGCTAAGTAGATCAAAAATCCTCTATCTTTAGGCATTTAGGTCGCTTTCACACCTGCAGCGTTGAGTCCGTTTGAATTGCTTCCGTGTGTGTTTAACCCCTTGGTGCCGTATTGTTTGGAGCGGTGACAATGCAGAAGTCGCACTCAGGTCCAGACCAAAACAACTGATAGGTGGCCGTGGATCAGTTCCAATTGAACCCTAGTCCTGTAGGATTGTAGTGAGAAAATAATTTTACTCTGATTCAGCCCAATTACAGGAAGTGAGCCAAACACGCTATGTATTATGGACTGTGCGCAGCTTGTGGCTGTACTGCACCGTACGTCGGGTTGCAATGCGTTTTTGCTGGAAAGTGGAACAAAATACTGTTGACCACACGGGGGAAAATCCCTGGCATGACAATACAGAAGACTCACATCCTATTATTGTGTGAAGAACCCATATACTTTCAAATGTAGATTAAACTGGATTAGTCATTAGCAAAGACATGAGAAATCACAACATAAAACCATAAATTGCAAATGTTCCCGTTGTGGGACAAATAAAGGATTATCTTATCTTACTTAAAGTTTTCTTTTCAAAAGCGGTTATGCTTCTGAATAAGCAAGTGTTGGATTCACCTACTTTAGTGTTTGTGCATATAGCAGATGGAACATTGTATTGTTGTAAGTGTGGACAATTAATGGTAGAATACTGACTGGAATGTTGACCACATTAAAATGTTACATTTGATTTAAAGTCTTTGCTGTAGTTAAAAATAATCAAATGCAGAGAGACCATGATGATCTCCATGAACGTTATTACTGTATCAATAAAAATGATGCATAACTAGAATTATTCAGCCCTACTAAATCCAGGTTAAGGCTATGATAAAGCTGAAGAGGAAGCAGTTGCTACCGATTGTAAAATGAATGATGAACACAAAGCTGCTTGTCTCTCAGCATCCTGCTCAGTACAAGCAGGAAGAGGAAAAGCATCAGGATGCTTTTTGAACTTTAGCAGGAAGAGTGGCTTGACAACAGAGCCCCTTTCCCCCGAAGCCGGGTGTTTTTGCAATTGCTTTCCTATTTTCGTCAACAGTCAGATGCATGTGAAGGTCTATTTTAAAAACGGGTCGCTGGCTCAAAAAGTAGGGCGGACTGATGTCGGAAGTTTCTCCTGGAATCCAAGTGGAGTAATTTCCCCAGGAAGCGCAGGGTTTTTAATTCTCAAAAACTGCCGTCTATTGTGTTGATTCACATGCAGCTTGCCTTAGAGTTTCCTTGTGTTGTGCAGTGCAACTGTGTCGAAGTAAAGTGATGTCACATGTTATTCTAGTGTTGAAAGCAGAGGCTGAGTGCAGGCTGCAGTGGTTACACACAGCGCGGTCATGGTGACGTATTCGTCCCAGTTTAAATACAGGGGATTTTAGGAAGGGAAAGGATAGGCAACAAACTCACACATGCACCGCTAAATGATGCCCACAGAGACATTCAAGCTGTGCCTCAGCACAGTGTCTGATTAGCTGACAGTAATGTAGCTCAGTACTGACTACCGGTTAAAGCGCTCACGAAAGGCATTGATTATTGAATTAAAAATGTTCACTGTTCCCAATTATGGCTGTAGAGGGAGCAAACGATGAGCCTGGATTTATCTTAAATCACCTCTTAGCAGCAGGAAGATGTGCTTCACAGTCATTTAACATGCCGACGGGGAATAATTTTATCCATAAATATTTGATATTGGGAGGAAGAGAGCCAGAGACATTTCTATTCCAGACTTTGTTCCTCACTGGAATACATCAGGGTGCTTGTGTAGCCCTGCGTGACTGTTGCTACCAAAATCTAATAATGAAAAGACCAATCCAGTGTTGTTTGTGTTTAAATGTGCTAGTGAGATTGAAGGCAGTTTATCACAGTGACTTTCAACCCATGAAGCATCATTTAACACCAGCGAAGCTCAAAACCAAGCTGAGGCTCTGCAGTGTTGGCCAAAAGTGGTGTACTTCTACTTCTTCAGTAATTTATATTTTACCCCTGACTACGGTAGGTGGATATTTGGATCAACATCATAAGTTTTTTTTAAAAACTAAAACTTTCTCAAATATTCCTTATGAAAGGTTATTTGATATCAGTCTGTGAGGATGACTACAGGGCTGCAGCTACGCATTACAGTATTTTCATTATCAATAATCTATTGATTGTTTTTTGATAAATTGTGTACTGTTGTCACAAGTTCTCAGGGCCCAAGGCGGAAACATTAGGACATTTTTCTACCAATGACATTAAACTGATAAAGCAACAATTCATCACATTTGAGATGCTGTAAGCAGCAAATGTTTGTGATTTTTACTTCATAAATGACTACAATGATCAATTGTTTATAAAAATTGTGGTCCATTTGGTTTGATTTATTGATTTATTGCTTCAATGCTACATCAGTGCATTCCAGGAGTTATATTGGCTTAACTAGTTTACTTGTTTTATGTTCCCACAACCACTATTTATATACAAGAGGAACCTCCAGAGTCTAGAGAGAGCAATGTCATACTGTACTTACTACTCAAATAAAATAACATTTAAGATGCCATAACGTCTACATTTCTCATGTTGATGAAGACAAATCTACAGAGATGCAGTCTGTGGCCTCTTTTCATTCTAGTCTGTTGAGATTATTGAGAAATTAGACAGCTTTGCCTCTCCAACAATGTTTGATTGTCAAGCTGTGTTGTACAATATAAGTACATACATTATTAGAATTATGATGGCACTAAAACTTGGGATTCACAGTTGATGTTTAAGAATTTTCCAGTATACTGTACCTGTGATGGAAACTGAAGGCTTCTTTTGGAAGTGCATGTAAATGGATAAAGTAGAGGATAAAGATAAAGTAACACAACTTCTAGATGTTTATACAGACTCCATGCTGGCTGCTGATTAGCTTTCTTTGCTTTGTCTCTTTGTCCCCGCTGTAACATTTATATTCAGGTCTTGAAATGTTGTTATATTGAGATGTCCCCGTTATTCATGTAGAGGTTGCCTTGGTCTTTTAAGATGCACAAATCTCTTTAAAGGAAATCTGACATTTGCTTCCACATATTGCATGCATTGGTCAGAGTCCATGTGCTGCTCAGGGAGCACCTCGCCCCTCCACTCTCACTTTTAAAGCTGTATTTCACTGGAAATGACAGCAACAATGTGCACTCCTAGAGCGGCATTTTTCTACTCGTTATCTTGTCAGATGTACAGATGGACTTTGGGGTCATCCGTGTGTTGTAACTGAATCACACACATTGTAATGTCAGAGGCATGTTTCAGTTCCTTATGTTCACATTCCACAAGATATTTTTAAAGCAAAGAAAAACAACCCGGGGAGTCAAGGCTGCAGAAATTCCATTGGCCTTCACAGTAGAAAGCAGTAGAGCTCATGCCACTGAGCAACCACAATCTTTACATAACTTAGCCTGAGACCCACATGGCTTCTCGGAGAGGCTAGAGAATAAACCATTCCTGACGTGCAATATTTACATGCCCGCTATTGAATTACGCTACTTGCTGTGTCTGTCATTAAGAGCTTCATTCCTATCTGAGATTTTGGAATTTCCATGTGGAAAAAGTGACAACTACTCTTACAAAGAATACTGATACCGCTGCTTTTAGAAGTTCAGTAGGGAGCATACAAGGGCCCTGTTTCCTGAAAGCACGTAAAGGCTTTGACACTGTTAGCCCCTTTTTAGTCTTTGGACTATACTTATGCTATGCTGCTGAGAAACAGACCATCTTTCAGTTTCAGCGACTGAAACTGAGGAAATAGAGTATTTTAGAAACTATGCTTTTAGCTGTGCAGCGGTAACGGCACTAACCACCTGGATGTAAACCGACACCAGAGAAGTACATTTGTTTGTAGGCCTCAGTCCCACACAACACTGTCACGCTCTGCTGTAATCCCCTCTGTTGGTGCTCAGACATGAAGTGAATCATGATGAGCTGATTAATTTGTGTGATTAGAGCTATCTAAGTCCCAATATAGGGGTTTACTTGCAGTCGATGCTTGTTTTCAGTCTTTGTGACAATGGCACTTAAATATGTTTTTTGTTTCAATAACAGGGTCAAGATCTGGACAACATTATCAGCAGGAATGTACGGTATCATCCAAA
>OMOW01036131.1:4660-15173 GCA_900312555.1 Lamprogrammus exutus
CCCCCCCGCGCCCCCCTCTCCCCCCCCCCCCCACCCCCCCCCATCCAGCAGCACACAGCACCCCCTGCAGGAGGGACCTAAATCAAAGACACCTTACATGTCACAGGCCTCTTAAATGAGGGCGTGCGAGCTTCCGATGAGCTCTTGACGAGGGAAACAACCAAACACATGCAGGAGTTTTCATCCCCTCTGTTTTCTCTCCTTTCTTCACAAAAAGCTATTGTTTCTCGTTATTGTTATCGATGTTGTTATTGTCGTTGTTTTGTTTTGTTTTGTTCTCATCTTCAGAATCAAATGAGGAAAAGTGGACACTGGATGGACTCTTGAAGCTGTGTAAAGTAAAAGCCAAACAAATGTGCTTTTGTTATTTATGTTTGTAGCTTTTAGCCCAGGTATAGGGAGGACACTTTTTAGTCGTTCTGTATCTTAGTTTGTTTTACAGCATAGGTCATTAAGCCAGAACAGTACAATGGGAGTGTTTGGTTGTGTGAAACGCTCAAGTTTGCTTTATAATTTTTTTTAATCTAAACATGCCATTTTCTCAGCTAATGCAATTTGGAGCAATAGTGGAACCCCCAGGCATGAGAGTGACCTTTTCTTTATATATTCTGTTGTTTTGTATGAATAAAAGTGTTACTAAATAAATAATTTAATTGTGTTGTTGTGTTGGTCAATGAGAATAAGGCTTGAGCCCTGTCTGATCAGTCTTATGTGTGCTTTATTGAACAAAGGGCGTGGTAGAAACCAGAAAGCAATTTGAACTTAATACATGTAAACCACCTGTCATTTAAGTTTGTGCAGTTTTGGGGTTATCTATCTGGTTCCAGAAAAAACACTGATAAGCTTCCTGACCTTATTGCCCCCTTTTTTTAATCTTTTGTTTACAATGGAGCCATATACGTGCAGAAAGACATTTCACAACAGCAAATCTGAGTGAATGTGGCCATTAAGATCTGCACACTGGCCTGAATTCCAAAATGGTACATAATATGACAAACTGTAATGTTATTGTTTTGGGTGTCTGAAGTGCCCACTCATTGCTTAAGCTTAATATCACAGAAAAGAACAGGATCCGGGCCTGAAATCCTGATCTGTGGCTCTGAGGGATGATCATTATTCTCATGTGAACAAACAGATTTCTAACAACATCGTCCTGTGTTCTTCTCCAGTTACAACCCCTTCTTCTTTAAAATAAATATGTCATTTTTAACATGATTTGTTTGTCTCTATTTTGTGTGATGCTAGAGATGTGGATTCATCAAGCTAATGCAAGTCTGTGTATTGAATGTAAAGGGGAAATCACAGCAATGCATTAGGTCTCTTACTTTGGTCTGCTTATTTAACTGATTGTCAGAACCTGATGAAGCTTTAAATCAATGCAGATATAAATGTCTGATATACAGGCAGAGGAGTATCTGTGTGCTACAACTGGTTTTCCTTGATTGATTTACAGATCCAGACAGTTCCAAAACAGGGCGTGTAGTACTATCTTTTACAACCTGCAATTGCAGCAAAGCAAGCAGATACGAATCGGTTCACATCCGAACAGACATAGCAATGCTTTTCTTAATTTATGAGAGATGGAGGAGGGTAAAATTGTCATTTCATTATTTGTCTATTCCTAAACCATTCATAGATATGATGGGAATAAACCATTATATACATTTAATAGAACAAACACTGAATTTCTAAACAGGAGGAACCAGGGACCTGCTGTGTGTTTTAATAAACAGATCACAATAACAATAGTAATAAATGTGTTCATTTCTATTTGTTGCCATGCCATTCATTTCCTTTTCTTTAATTTCTTAATTCTTAGTTTGCAAATAAAACAAGAATTTGGTGTCCAACAAATTATAGCCATCAATTCAAGGTCTATGTGTAATGATATTTATCAGTGCAACTGGAATAGCTTTAACCACCAACCCACCAATAAAAAGTCTGAAAATATGTATATATAAGTATACACACTTATACTTTTATATACTTATATATACATATTTTCAGACTTTTTATTTACTTTTTTTTTTTTTTTTAAACCATTAGATATGTTTGTTCTCCCCGTATGATTATGTGTTTGTGCACTATTATTTTGTTCACATGTGAATGTACCGTCAAGGATCATCACAAATTTCGTTGTGTACAATGACAATAAAGGCATTCTATTCTATAAATCTTTAATTCATCTAACATTCACTTGACTGATCTTTGTTAATGTGGCCGTTCTGCAATTATATCAAGAAATAATGGACAAATGTAACTTAAAAATCTGTCATATTCACAGATTCCATCCATTTAACTGTTTCACAATAATATCCATAAGCTGATAGAAGCATATAAATGTATTGTTTTGTCTGCTAAACCCTACACAGTAGGTTTCACAGAGCACTTGCACTACATTTGTTTGAGCAGTTGTGGGCAGTAGAAGCACACCGGCGAGTCTAAACTGCCATTTATTCAAATCAAGAACAAACCGCCTGCGCGCTCATCAGTAAGCGACAAACATGGCTGCCTGCGCGCTGCTCCGCCGCCTGTCTTCTAACTTTTCTACAGTTTCATTTCTGCTTTCCCGCTCCACGCCGACCTCTCCGCTGCGGCTGACATCTAACTCGTATCTTCGACGGAGCTTAGCCACTTCCAGCAGATTATCAGCAGGTATTTACGTGGAAATGCGATGGAAGTGTAGCGCGTTAGCTAATAAAAGTGACATTGTGATGCTGTGTGCCTGCCGGTTTGTGCCTGCTGAGGGTCATAACATTCTGTAAACTGTTTGCTCTTTGTGTCTGCTTTTGTGTTTTTGTCTCAGCGCTCAAATTCACAGACAAGCACGAATGGATTCGGGTTGAAGATGGAGACATTGGAACAGTGGGCATCAGTCACTTCGCGCAGGTATGTGCGCACACTTGCATACGTGCTTAAGCTCACGTAGATGAAAGTTTAATTATCAGTAAAACCACACGTGTCGTTGCTCTTCTCCTCTTGCAGGAGGCTCTGGGAGATGTAGTTTACTGTGGACTGCCAGATGTGGGGACACAGCTGGTTCAACAAGGTATGAGGATCAGGGGTGGGGCTCACCTGAAAGAATGTTGATTGATGATCGAATCTTTGCGCCTGTATTTTTCATTAATGGCATGGGAGAAACGTTTAAATTATAGTTGAATTGTCAGTTAATGTATTGATGAACCATCTGCTCGAATTGTAGAACGAATTGATGTAGAAATGTGTGTGCTTGGATTTCAAGTAAACTGTAAGTACAGAAAAAGTTTGTATGGAGGCGAAGGAATCCAGGTTTGAGTCAAGTTTTTTTTAAATCAGAAATTTGTTATTTTTCCATTTATCATCCTTAATACTAATATAATCTTAATTTGTACAGCACATACAGTATATTTAGAGCTAGAGGTTCACCATTTAGAACAAGAGGGCACTCAGAGAGCACTCAGAGAGTACATAGCTCTGCGCCAAGGCCCAACAGGGCTCCAATTATGACTCCGTCTCTCAACAATGACATTCATTGTTTGCTTAAGCAGTGAGCGCACGTGTCCACTGAGTTTGTTTGCAGCAGACTCATTCATTCATGTGATACATCACGTTTTTAAGAATGAGCTACACACGCTCAACTTTGGCAGCCAGCTGTAGCAAAACGGCGAGGAATATCAAAAAACAAAAGTAGAACTTTTTGTTTGACCTGGTCTGGAATTTCTAGATGTAAAATATTAGGAGATGGCAAAAAAAGAAATTTAAGTGTTGGGAAATCTAGTTTGGCCAAACAGGCGTGGCCTGTATGAATGCAGACCTCTGGACCTCCTTGTATGTATATAAATGTACCTATGTGAGCTGTGTGACGTTTTCTAAATGACATTTGGCACTATCTACCTTTAGTTTGTTGTATTTGATATGGTTATGAAATGAGCTGGCATTAATGTAGATGTAATTGTCTCTCAACTCTGCTGTCTCAGATGAGTTTGGAGCTTTAGAGAGTGTGAAGGCAGCCAGCGAGCTCTATTCCCCTTTGACCGGAGAAGTTGTAGAGGTCAACACGTTGCTGGCAGACAATCCAGGTCTGGTCAACAAATCCTGCTACAAAGATGGTGAGCATCCACATTAAAAAAGTGCCTCGTTTTATTATCAGCATTCAGAAATATTTGGTCTCTCTTCATTTCCATACAATGTGGAATTTAAATCAGTCGCTCCAAACTGGCAGTAGGGGGCAGCATCATCATCTAATGCTAATTTCCATGTTTATGATGTGTTCCTTTTTATGTGGTTTGGGATCGATATGTGAAATCAAACAAAAATTAAAACTTAATTTCCGCTTTTCAAAAATATATATTGTGCGTACAAATTGTGATACTTTGCAGATGTTGGATAATTTTTATGCACACTGGGGGAAAAAAGGGAAATCTGCACATTGCTGCCTCATTCACAATCTTACTTCAGTTTCATATAAACACGAGGACTTTGGTCTTAATGGTGTCAGTACTGTCCACATAAAATTACAGAATTGGGATCGAAACAGTTGTGTGTGTGTAGGTACAGTTTTCCTGCTTTGTACTGTGTTTAACATCCACCACCACACATCTAAAGATTACCTTTAATTCAACATAGGTTGGCTCATGAAGATGACCATTGCCAACCCGGCAGAGCTGGAGACTCTAATGGACGAGGCAGCATACGAGAGATACGTCCGCTCCATCGAGGACTAACCTAATCCTTTGCGACAAGCGCTGTGCTCCCCCTCTCCTTACTAATAACCGCTGGCAGGGAAGTTTTGGGAGATGTGCCTGTGTGAATTACAATGCTCCGCTCAGCATCCATCAGCGGTGCTTCTGAGCTCGACATCGGTAGCCTGACAGTGTTACAGGGTTGTGAACATTTCAGAGTCCTTCATTTACTATTAAGGGACCACATTTAGGGAACTTGACAAACTGCATTGAGGGCCAAGTATACGTAGCATTGAATTCTTCTAGGCTCAGATTCTTAAACTGGAGAGGCTGAGGCTCGTGGTCAGTAGCACACTGTAAAAGGTTATTTGAAGGAAAATCTGAATTTGCTCTTTTATTCTACTTTGAGTATAAAAACATGAGGCACTTTTGTCTTTTATGGTATTGTTATTTGTGTTGGCCTACACACCCTGTACAGCAGAAAATAAACATTTCCTCACCCATCAGTTTCTTAGTTTGTCTTATATTTGAATTACTTTTTTAAAAATTGCAGTTTTGCTCATTTTCATGGCATTTCATTCGTGCAACCGCTGGAGCTCTGGTGAGACACAAGGACGGGGGACACACTTGACACAATGTTGGGGCATTACATGATATAAACAGTCATTTTGCACACTTGGTAAAATTGTGGTCACTTTAATACAACGTAAACATCCTCCCACACATATATGACCCAATTCAAGTCTGCAGCATAAGAGGAAAATGCTGAATATAAAATTAATGACATCGAACACACACACACACTTGCAATCTCAATATTCCAGTTGACTCGAGGTGAAATCATCTCCATCTTTGGGACATAAAAGTAACTCTTGTCTAGACTCATCTTTGTACTTCAGAAAGAATAGCTTACCATAAAAACTTACATTTACTGGCCATTAACAACTGTAACCTTGCATCTCTGATCTGCGAGTCACCTGTGAGATGAGACCAGTCCACCAGGTACTATAGAGAACCTGTCCTTAGCCGTGGGGGTTCGCCTGGCCCTGCCCCGAGGTGCAGAGGGCAGCGGGAGTCCCTCCATTCTGCGATAATTAATCTCCAGCCTCTCCTTCCTTTGAGCTCCCTCATGCATCACACTCGCAGTGAAGTCTCTCTCATTGAGGAAAGCGATAGTCTCATCCCTTTTGCGGCTCACGTATCCCTTTAAAACGGCATTGTAGGGATTCGAGGCAGCGTCTGCATCTGGATCGTCTAGCTGGTGTTTGAATTCCATGCGGGTAATAACGGGCAAGAGGAACTGATTGTTTGCCGAAACCATCTCAACCCCGCGAGACAAACCCAAGGCCTCGGTAACCAGGCGTGGAGGCAGAGGCACCAAGTCACAACCTGTGCGTTTATCCACGTACTGTCCAAACTCTTTACGCACCTGAGCTACATCTTGCAGAGATTGACTCCTCCGCTCCTCCAGGTCTGTGATTATTCGCTCAGGATAGTTCTGGCCAAACACCACACCTACATTGTGAGGGTATTGAGAGGAGATTTGTGTCACCTTTGGAGCAGTACAGAGTCCCATCGTTCCAACACGTTCAAAACAATTCATTAAGAGGCCAAACCGCATGATGATGAAGTCCTTACCTGCACGGCGAAGCATGGACATGGGACATTTCCACGGTTTGTGAATAAGCTCGTTGGGCAGCTCTGCGAGTTCAGGACACCATTTCCGTACATAGCTGCCATAGGGGTCACACGTCATTGCTGCATCAACGGGGTGCATGACAAAGTTCCAGTGATCCAGGCCGCACATGCCCCCGTTCTGCCACATCATAGCGTCTATGGCAACATCTGCATCCACTAGAGTGTCCTAATATGTGTGGATACAACACGGTGAGGAGGCAGCCAACCTGGTGTAGGTTTCATATGATGTAGACCCCATCTGTAAGAGTGAATTATGTGTCTGTGTGTATTGGCGTCTCACCTGGAACCAGCGGTAGCCTTCTTGCCAAGGCAGATGGAGGTATGCTATGAGAAAAGATGCCACCACGTGTCTCATGTAGTTGTTCATCCACCCTGTCAACCACAGCTGCCTCATGGCTGCGTCCACCAGAGGGTAGCCCGTTCTACCACGCTGCCACGCCTTAAGATGACTCTGCTCACTACTCCACCTTAGAGCCTGTAAATATGAGTGTTGTGTTATATTTATCAGTAATGTTAAGTGTTAATATGCAACCACCATGTCTGTCTTCAGCCCATTTCTACCTTGTACGGAGGTCTGATGGATTCCCAGGGAAGGTCAGGAAACAGTGTTAACTGCCAGTAAGCCAAATCCCTCCAGGCAAGTTTTCGCTGAAACTTAGGGGGTCTGCACTGTGCCCCCTTCGCATCCCATAACAGCCAGCGTGGGCTGAGTTGCCCAAAGTGAAGGTAAGGAGACAGACAGCTGGTGTTAGGAGCATCTGCCCTGCCTGACTCTTTCTCATATCTGTACACACCTAGAAAACACAGTGTGCAGTCAGAATGATATCACATTACAAACTTAAACCACAGCATTCCTCAGAGTCTGCAATGAGTGGAGAATTTGTGTGAAATCTCACCATCACAAAGAAAGGCCTCCAGCTTGGCATGTGCTCCTTCTTCGCTGAAATCCCACGACTTGCGGATATTTGCTGCCCAGTCAATCTGAGTGCAAGAATGAACACATCAGAATATGCCGTAGTTGATAGTTTCACTTTAATTGCATTGGGGCAGCAGCTGTGCCCTAGATGGCTGCTCTGCTGTGTTTACTGACCGTGGTGCCATCCTTCCTGCGTGGCATGCGTGCCAGGCCGAGCGTGGCCAGAGGGACTCCCTGCGGCCATCTGCTGGGCGTGGGGAGAGACGCAGGAGGCTCCAGAGGAACCCCTAACGCAGAGCCTGGGTTCTGCCTACAGCAGCTCATGAAGTGAGACACTGAGCCTATTCCTGCAAAGAACGACAACAGAGCTTACTGCCATTCAGTTTGAACTATTACACCTTCTTCATACTTTGATATTTAACGTGGAAATATTTCTTCCAGCTCATTACATCAACGTTTGGCTAACCTCTGAGTCCCACCCCTTCGGTGCTGACAGAGTAAGGGTCTCTAAGACAGTAGGAGTGGTACATCCTGCATTCTACTCCGTCTCTCTGCAGAGCTGACACCACAGCTTCATCCCTGTCCTTCAGCCAGGGCTCATAAAGGGCATTAGTCAGCACTGTTCTCGCCCCTGTCTCTTTTACAAGCTCCCTGAGTGTGTGCAGAGAAGATCCAACCTCCGTCCCCTCTTTGTTTGCCTTGCGGAAGACGAGATGGCTGCCAATACGCTCCAGAGATGAACAGAAACAGGACAAAGCTTGATAGAGCCAGTATTTACCTGTTGCATGACAGAGAACGCAGAGGCACAATCAGAGTACAAATAATTCATAAAAGACGAATGACATAATGACTAATCAGCTTCCTTCACTAACTTACAGGCTCCTCCCATAGCCACAGTAATCCCAGGCCCCTCTTCCTCTTCAGGGCTCCAGATGAAAACAGGGATGACCGGTGCGCCTAACTCCAATGAGCCAATCAAAGCAGGGTTGTCACAAAGTCGCAAGTCTCTGCGGAACCACATCAGTACCGGTGGTAGCCCAGAAGGAGAGCAGGGTAAACCTACCACCTGATGACAGCCCCCTTTACGCCTCTGTCTCCTTCTCTTAGAGCGTTTGGAGTTTTCTTGTTGATCCAAGTCTCCTTTCTTCATCATGTCATCATCTTCTCTAACGGCGCATTGCTTTGAAGATGAGGCAGACAGTCTGGAAACACACACACTCTGACTTGCGCCTGGTGTCTCCTTAATATTTTTGTCAACACATGTACTTTTCTGAAGTTCAACCTCGCTGGTAGTTGCTGGTGCGCTCGGCTTGCCCGCAGCTCTGGCTTGTGGTAAGTAGGTGTTTTGTGATTTCCTTCCATCTGTGGATACTAAGGTGGCGTTGCTGCTTCCAACAAGCCGTGAGACTGCGGTTGGACGAAGAGGGCCACTCTGATTCAGGCTGTCTCCAGGTTGGGACTCTTGGGTGAGAACAGGCAGCTGCTGGTCTTTTCCTTCCAAAAGAGAGAGAGCCAAAGCAACCTCTAATTCATCATCTTCAGTCTGAAATTGAATCAAAACAACACATTATAAATATTAATTACCACCAAATGGACAATATAAATACAGGTATAACTACTCAATCAAGTAGAAAGCAGTCAGTCCTACAGGTAACATAGACACAATCATGGCTAGGTGAGAGAACAACAGGGGAGAGTGCAGTGGATAAAGTACTGCCATGGCAGATTAATTTTAAGATATAAAACATTGTTAGATTGAAAAAATTGTATATGATGAACGATGTATAGTTTTCGAAGGTCCATTGTAATGTGTTACTATTGCTATGTGTAATGTGTTGTGTTATGAGTATAGGCTGCTTATCTTAAACAGTGCTTAGCTGATACTATGCAGTTAATAATACTGTATGTTCAATTTAAGTTAAGCTACACATTCGCACACCTACAACACTCCAAGCACCAACAGCAAGAGAGAAATGCATTCTTTACAGTCTATTTAATAGTTTTAGAGCTAGCCTGCTACTGCCTAAGCTCTGCGTACATTTAACACTTATAGTGCTATAAATGCACTGTATGGTTGAGTCTCCTGGCTCTCATCATACATGCACAGACTTAGGAAGAAAGGATTCAGAGTGCTGCCATTTTGAGATGCACGCCCAAATAAGGAATCAGCTAGCCTGGGTGGGTAACAACTGCACTCTACAACTGCTCATTTGCTTCATTGTCCTGGACAGTCAACACTGAAGTCACAAAGTTTGAGAAAGTGAGCTCAGTCTTCAAGTTTAGTCTGGGACACATTGACATACGTGCATTTGTTTCAATTACCGTATTTCACAGTACAGCAGGTTTAGTAGGTGAGCTGACACATTGTTTTTTCCATTCATGGCTAAATGTCACCTACAATAATCTACTAACTCAACTTTATAACCAAATGTTACTTTAAGAATGCAAGCCTGAACATAAATAACCACAACAACCAGATTACTGGGTAGTTTCAAAAGAGCATCAGTATACCAATCTTACTGGAATTTGCTAACCTTTAAACATCAGCATCAGCTGTCTCTCAACAGTGACACCTACGGTCAAAAATGCTGTTAATTTATGCTATTAATTTACCCCAAAACTGAACTTGTCCATAAGCTATCACAATACTGTATAGATGTGTTTTCTGCCCCTGTTGATTCTGCATCCTCCATTATTTGACAGAGACTCGGAAGTACACAATTGCTTGGAGAAGACAGAAAGCATCCAGCAAGTGCAAATAGGAATATTTGTTGATGAAAGTTGAACACGGGACTTAAATTCATCACAGGCAACAATATGACTTCAGTGGGCTGTTGAGCTGGCTGAAACAGACCAACCACACACAGTATAACAATCATTCCGCAAACGATGACCAAACACTGACCTTTGAGAAATATTCCAGGTAGATGGAGGTGAGGGTTGAGTGCAGGGAGCCGTGGGACGTGGACAGAGGCTGGATGAGAGAGAGGAACTGTGAGCGGGTCTCCAGGTGTCCCAGGACGGACACACACAGCGCAAAAAAGCCTTCAGGATCCTCTTGACCCACCAGCACCTCTCTTAACATCTTTCTCACCAAGGATCTGGTATCGCCACTCTCCGACTGAGGAGGCATCTTCAACTAAACGGTGAGGATGGTTCAAAGATTCTCCTGTAAGACGCCACATCGCAGTCTTCAGGCTCGACTCGTAGAGCTTCCAGGATGCAAGCTGCAATATAA
>OMOW01036153.1:0-19737 GCA_900312555.1 Lamprogrammus exutus
GAGGAAATAGATAGGGAAAGGGGGGGGGGGAGTGAGAAAAAAGGGGGAGAGGGGGGGGGGAAGAGGGGTTTTGAACGGTTGGGGGGGGGGGGTTCACTCCCTCTTCCAGAAGAGCTGCAGTAACTTTGTGCTGATCCCTTCGCAACCTTGTGTGTGCTAAATTCAATGAAAAGCCCTGAGGGAGCGGCGAGGGATGACATTGAGCAGAAGTGGAGGAGTGGAGGACGTGAAGGTGAAGCAGTCGTCTGGGTCGTGCGGGCTTTTCGGTTTGGCTGGTTCTCCAGGACGGAGCTGCGGTCGTCTAGACAGGAGGTGTGTAAAGCATGAAGAGCTGCAGACTCCCTGGTGAGGAGGGGTTTGACTCGGTGGATACAGTGGAGTAAAAACACGTCGATAGCGGCGGAGAGGCCTTACGGCAGGATTTTCAAGGGGAAAAAAAAGAGAGAACCTAAAAATAATCCTCTGGAAAGTGAGTTTAAGATGGTCGGCATACGTCCAACTGGAGATTTCAGCAAGGCGTTTGATGGCAACCGAGCACGTGCGAGGGAGTGTGTGGATCTATAAGTTAGCCAAGAACCAATACCTGTCAATACCCCGAGGAGGTGTTAAACTCGAGACCTTGTGGAGTGCAGACTCTGTGTCTTTTCCTATCTCCTCAGGGTTTGGCATTGATTTTTAAGCCATTGATTTGCCACAAAGTGTCCACTCACCATTCACGTGGCCTTTCTGGTTGGTTTCTGATTAACCAAGGTAGGATTGATTGTGTATTTCAGCACGATCGGGCCTTTTGAGTGCTACACACAAACCAAATGGTTCACCTGAGCTTTGGGCGTGTTTGTGAGCATGCTCATTAGACACACACATATGCTTGTTCTTTTCCAAATTACAACCGCTCCTCCTCATTGTCTGCCGTCTTAAGAGGCAGGTGATTCAATCACAGGCCAGGGGAGTTGCTGGGCTGAAAAATTGACTGTAGGAATCGACTGCAAATTACCCTGAACTCTCCCTCACACAGCAGAAGGCTGAAGTGAAGTCAGCCGCCGCAATGCCTGAATGCAAATTTCCACCTCTGTCTGTAGACAGTCGGTGCATTGGAGGTGTTGACACTTCAAAAGCTGTCTTCCTCTGTGCGGCGGCAGCAAGTAAGTGCGGTGGTCTGGGCTGCCTGGTTGCGAAATGAGGCCTGCAGGCTCATCTGAGCTCAGGAGTAAAGACATCACACTGATTTAGTGGTGTCTCAGAGGAACAAATATCCTCTTTTCCCTCCTTCGCTTCATTACGGCAGTCATAAGGGAAGGCAGATCAATGCGTGGAGATGGCATACTAATGTCAAAGAGGCATAGACAGATGAAAGCGCCGATGCTGCATGGAATGAAAGTTCTATTAATCTAAAAACCCGAGGCAACGCATAAAACTTTGCTGAAGTTTCATACGAGCCGAGCACACACAGTTGAATAGACACGACGCAGGGACTGTGAAGTTGATCTTTGTGGGTTCGACTGAGTCGGTTTGTTTGTTATACACAAACACAACGTTACTTTTCATTAAATGAAAATGTCACACAGTCAAATGTCAGCAGCTCTAATAATACTGGCAGCGCTGAAATGCAAATCACTGTGTTTTTGATTGTTTCAGTGATGTAACTGCATTCAGAATATATCAATCAAACATGAACAGCTAAGGCACTTTCAACAGTTAATGTTATCCAAACTGGAAGGATATTATTCAGATTTTCCTTTTGACTTTTTCTTTACTAACCAAACATTTATGCAATGTTAATTATGTCTGTGCACAGAAAACCATCAGATTAAAGCTTTTGGTTTGCATCAGTATACAGATATAAGAACAGATCAGTTTAATATGCTCCTCTATAGGTTGGGAAAAATGGAAGCTCTTATGCCCATAAAACCCATCCAAGACTCTAAGAATAGTGCCAATAATACGTTACCGTCTTCCTTAAACTTGGCAGTTTTTCAGTCTGAATAGACATTTTGGAAAGTTTCCAACTGAAAATACCAAAATACCACTAAAGACCGGACAGTTCAGTGTTGATTGAAATATAACTTCATTTCAGTTTCAGTGTATCATTACTGTAAATCTGCGTGTTTCGCATTATGCGTATATAGTATGTATATAAACGAGAGGTCCCCTCTTTACTCTGTCTTCTTCTTTGCAGATTCAGCAGCGACCAAAGCACAAAAGACTTCCTTTCGTTTTCAGAGTCATATTCCTTTCTTGCCTCGTCCACATGTTTCTGGTCGGCAAATTGCCTTACAGTCGGCAGGAATAATGTTGATGACAGTCACTTCACACTAAATGAAACCATATTAGCCCCCAACCCCGTCTCAGGCTTTTTTACTTAGGCTTTTACCCCTCTCGATGGCCTTTCATTGGAAACCAGAATTACTCCTTCATTAAGCCCTTTGAAATTGCGCTAATGGACTGTGGTGTTCCGTCGACTTCATTTAAGCTGCAAATCAAGCCGTAATGGCTGACGACACGACTCTGTGTCATGACTTCATCTGCCAGAGGCTCAATTAAGGCTGGAGTCACTGCGGGAGTGGAGGAGAAGGCCTTCGGACGCAGAGGAAAAAGGACGAGACGACAGGTTGAACTCCAGCCAGTTTAGCATCTCCCTGGGGAGATTAGATGCAGTCGAGCAGATAAAACAGAGTGCTAACATCTTTCAACCTTTTCACCGAAGAGCCACGACAAGTGTAGACAGCAGCTGACACAAGAGCACAGAATGTACACAACACGGTCTGATACGACGAACTGCTGATGTTCTGGTGAGCATCGCAGTTAAACAACAGGTTTCAGGTTGTATTTCCCCCACAGTTTGAGAACATAAATGTACATAACAAGCAAATGATTTCTTATTAGGCCTATATGAAGCTATACACACCTACCCCAAAACACTATTGTAAGAATATATACTTGCATTAATCAATAATCAACAATCTTTCATATTGAATCAAATGATTGTGCACAATGTGAAATGGAGACTCATAACAAACCTGTATTGAATTATCACCCAGTTCAGAGGCTCCATTACAGAGCTTTTCCATGTGACCTTACAGTGTATAATGCTAGTTGTAGCCGTCTAAATCACGTTCTAATTAGAAATATTGTAAACCTCTAAAATGTCCGACGAGGAAGAAGGAGCAGGTGAGACAACACTGAAACCGTGTGACTTGCTTGAACTTCTTCAGATGAAGCTAGCAAGGCTTGTTGTTGTGACCACAGACTGTGTCACAATTAACAAAAATGTTTATAAAGCAAAGAAATGCCAAAACCAACGATGACACTAAACACAGAGATTTGCCAACCTGGTAAAAGTGTCACAGGTGCAAATAGTCGACTATAGGCAGTTGTTGGCTAAGACGTTAGCTATAAAAACATGACAAGGCGATAATGTGTCAGCAGTGAGTGTAAATTTGTTTTATTGGTCAAAAAATGATTATTGTAGTTTTAGGTTAAATTCTATATGTGTAGTAAGTACGATAACCTTCAGACAATAGTCCCACATTTTGATAAATATGCTTGTTTGCTGACTTGTGTTCATTTGTGAGTTTAGCAGAGATGCAGCTTCACTTTATAGTAATCACCATTTTGAGCTGTTTGGCTAGTTTGTCAGCTAAGAAAATGACTTCAGTTCGTGAAAGGGCAATCAAGTCAACTGACTAAACCATTTTGGAGTTGATGAAAGGTGTATTTGTTCATCTTCGTCTAAGGCAAGCCATTTCCCCCTGGCTCCAATTTATGTGCTGTCATGAACTAGCTTGAGCTTCAAATGGGCAAAGGGAGGCACGCGAATTTCAATATCTACTAAATCAATCTAAAACAGAAAATAAACCACATTAAGCTAAAGCAACAGCACTTTTATGTTGTGAAAGTGTGACATGGAGCAATCAAAAGAAAGCAACAAATGCAGAAAGCAGGGAGACTGAGGCCGGCTTATGAAGCTTAGCTGCCGGTTAGAGCAGGTGAACTTTATTCTCCCTGACGACCCTCCGCTCCTCCTCTCTGGCTCCTGCCTCCACAGCTCGTTGACCGGGAGCATCCAACCTAATTGCTCTCCACTGGTATCCCAGCTTATGCCAGGTGGAGGCAATTAATTAGACGGCAGGATAGAAAACCTGCTGGAGAGCCTCGCTGGCAGACAGAGAGCCTTCTGTTTACCACGTTAGAGTCAGGGCTAAACCTCTGACATTTATCTGAAATGTTGGAGAAATTACTTATTGTGCTCCTGTGCCCTTAGCATGGCTACAGAATGCATCATTCACCATGTTTTGAAAGAGAAACGAGACCATTTGTGTTTTCAGTGGCAGAGCAAAAGCATTGTTTAGACTCAAACTACGTGAATGCCACAAATATCATGTACATGGTGAAGATAAGAAAAAGTAAAGGCAGCAAAGTTCTCTGACAATGATGATCTCACCTAACTTCTGGTGAGACAGCAAACAAACTCCCAAAATGTCAGCGTTCCATAACTGAACCACATTACAAGGACAAGAATAGATAATGTGAGATGAAACTCTTCTTATGCCACGATTATGCTGAAATTTAAACACGCAACATTTCAGGTTTTACGTACAACATAAAGTCAGAGACAATCGAGGAAAACTTCAGCCTCTCCTCCAACCTTTGAGCCAATTGTCACTCTGTTTACGTGCACTCAATACTCAAGAGTTTTTGTACTTACTGTGATTAAAGGCAAAAATACAATGAAGATACAAGCACAGAATTTATAGGATTCCGCTGTTCTCCAAATATACACGACGCCTTAATCAATTGCCTCACAATCGCATAATCTTGGTCTGTTACTCAGAGTGAGCATACTTCGATTTCGCATTATAATCACAGTTTTACAGTATATGTAAACGTGCTGACTGTTGCTGCGTTTCTGACATTATTAGGTATTATTGTCTCAAATTTGTAGCGTTAATTCTTGAGGATGTGCACAACTAACACTTTGCGTGACAATCATCGTATAAATGCATAAGAGTAGTTAAAATCAAGTACAATCTTGACCTTAAGAAGCAGAGTTTGGGTAAATGTGAGACTTACTGTCATTAGAGGCTTGGTTTTCATCCCAAGTACGGACGTAGTCATCCTATAGAAACAGAGAAAAAACATTTTTAAGCAAATTCAGAGAATCAAAACCTGCAGGCTTGAATGGAGGCAAAGTGAAGCTGATACAGATGATTGCATACACAATGAGTGCTCATAGAGGAGATATGAGGTAGTTTACATCACCATTGCACAATGATTAGAATGTGCACATTAGACTTTCAGTATGATAATTAGTCAAGAGAGTTACTATAGAGACAGATAGACAGATAGGAATGTTTTGTGTCTACAGCATATGGAAATGAGCCAAAGAATCTGCACGCATTGAGAAATATAACGTTGCCGTGAGCTGATTTTTAGGTGCTCTGCTCTTTTTCTGCACCTAATTAGAACATTAAACGTCAAACTCATTAAAACGTGTGGGTTTTTAAAAGGGAGATGGGAGGGAGAAGCGGCGATAAAGACGTGCAAAGAGAGAGGAAAATGAGTCGTGAGTGAAACAAGACGTCGCACAAAAGGCAGCTGGGAGAACGTTTGACAAAAAAAGGGGAGGAACTGACCTCTACCTCCTGGTGAAATGACAGCAAAAGGAGAGAAAAGGAGCACCGTGTTAGTGAAGAAGAAGAAAAGAGTCATTTTAGATTGTGGCTGCATTCATTAGCATTCAAAACCCTGAGCAGCTGTAACACAATGCATCATTCATAACGAGATCTGTAAGGACAGAATTGAGCTTTGGCTGAAGTTAACATTGTGATGACACCAAGTTACAGACTGGACTCTGAAAAAGATAGAGTGACATCATAGAATGTGCTGAGATTTGCATGATTTGCATGTGTTGTGAGGGAAAAACAGCTACATTTACAGTTAATGTTGGTCTGAAAAGCATCATACAAAGGAGTTGAATGCTGAATCACTAAAATCAAAATCAAATAAACAGTGTAACACTTTATGAATATGTAAACATTTCCTCACATTTGTTAGAGCGTTGATATTTCGCATTAACAATTGTGAATTGTTAACAAATATTTGAACATTTGCCACACACATTTGTCAAAGATGATTCATTTTAAGACATTTAACCAATGTGGAAAAGTTGCGTTTGTGAGTGTGCAGCATGCAACCTTTTCACATTTGGCGCCCCGTATACATCCTGCGTGAGACAAATCCCCAGAATTCATAAAGTAAATAAAATAATTGACATTATAAAATAAAAGCATAGACGCATTTATGGTCGAATTCCTTCCAGTATGGGGAGAACACAACAGCAGACAGTGCAGATGTGAAGCATTTTTTGGCATGTTGCTGCGTCTGAAATAATGAACCTGACTCATTTCAAGATATTTACAATCTGCTCCCCTTAGCCATGATTTACTCATCACCGTAAACATTTACTGTACCAGAAGCTTGAGCCAAAGAGCTCCCTGGAAGCGTATAAATCCTGACACAACAAATAAGCAGCCCTCATGAAAGCAGGCTGGGGCCGCTTCCTTGACCCTCACAGTTGTATTTCACAGAGGTAAATATTTTCATCCCTGGCAAGAGCTCGTCGCAACCATTTACATCCCACCAAACCGCTATACTGTTGGTGCTTCTCTACGCACTGCAGCGTCCAGCTCGTTCCCCCTCTTCAGTAACGCCGTAATCACTTCCTGTAAACTGGCTTGTGTCTGCGGCAGCGAGCGTTTGGAATTTAAATTCAACCTTCCAGTTGCGCTCATGAATGATGCTCTGTTGTGTGCTTTAACCTTGTTGGGCCTGATTGAGTGACACATAAGCAGGGCAGGACCTCAAGAGTTTATGACCCGGCCGTTAATCTGACGCCTCTCATGTCTCCTTTATTGATGCTTCAGCTCCTGCATTATTTAGCAGCCTGTCTGTATTTGTATTTCTGCCAAGAACGATGAGGAAAAGTGTCCTGCTGCGCTGACAGGACTGGAAATCGATGGTTTCATAAAAGCGAGGCTGCAGAGAATGTGTTCGGGGAAAATATGTTCCCCTGAAAGTGAGCATGAAATGCACAACAAACTGACAAATTTGGTGCACAGCAGGAAAACGTGGATCACTTGACTAACGCATATGACTCACAAGCCAAAATTTGGATTAAAGAACTTGTTTCAGTACTTGATTAAACTACTACTTTCAGTACAATTATTATTATTAGGTACATATGCTTTACTTTATATATGCTTTACTTTTATGTCGGTTTTATTCTAGTTTCCATTTTTACTCTTCAAATCTTCTACATAGAAATATCTGATAACTGCATTCACTGGTTACTTAGTTAAAAGCCTTGTTTTGAATGTATTCTGCACTTTATTTCACAGGGTTTAGAAAGAGAAAAGAGTTTGGAGAATCCTCTCTAGTGTAGAGGAGCGTGTAATCCTTCAACTGACCTGGAAGCACAAACATCCTCAAAGTCTGAGATTTTAAGGATTTGGGGGTAAAAGCTGAAAAACCAAGCATCCCAGCTTGTAATTTGTTCTAGCGCAAATATCTCTAAATTTGTTGGAGCGATAAGGTAATTAAAATTTTTGGATGAAAAATGAATGTCCAATTCTGGGACTTTTCATTATTGATGCATTAACATTTACTTGATACATGTTTGAACATCAGTAATTTGACAGGGAGCCTTGGCTTTTACTGCAGTGACTCGAGTACATTTTACACCTAATGTATGTTTACTTTTACTTCAGTAGAACTTCGAATTCAGAAATTGTACTTGTAATTAAGTACTTTTTCAATTTAAAGTAATTCTTCCACCACTGACAGGTACTACACACAGAAAGACGGCTCAGGGTTGGACACACTTAGCTGTATCCAGACACCCTGTGATCTCACTGATAACATCCGAACGAGCTCCTCTCGTCTAACAGAGCGAGGAAGCTTTCCCCTCCGTATCGAACGAGGCTGAGAGCTCGCCCTCCTGATGCGCTCCACAACACTGACTGACACATCGCAATCCCTCATATCTGTGGGATGAGGATCAGGACCCGTCGAGCCTGTAGCCCTGTAAATGAAATTCATCTCGGGAGGAGCTGGCACAATAACAGATAGATCCGTGACAAAATGTGTTTAAATATATGTGTGAGTGTGCGTGTGTGTGGGGAGTCACGTGGAAAGCGAGGAAGAACAAAGAAAACTGTATTAAATAAATGGGTGAGTGTGTGTGTGTGTGTGTGTGTGTGTGTGTGTGTGTGTGTGTGTATTTTGCAGTTTGCCTTTGTGACTGACAGGTGTTTCTAGGTAAATGTCAGCTGTCAGCTAACATCTGTGTTCAGTGGGTTTGTCCAGCTTGACAGCAGAGAGCATCACTGTCTCACTAGTGACACACAACACACAGCACCTCGTGTACAAAAGGAGTTCTGTGCAAGCTCATTGCTGGATAAAGGTATAATGTTGACCTGCTCTTATATTTACTTGTAACATCCACTTTCATTGGATGGTTTGGACAGCTCAGAGCTACAATAACATACAAGCCACAGACCGTGTCAAGAAAAGCAAACCGGGTGTCACAAAATGTATGCATGCTAATAAGAATTTCACCCACATAAAGAGACCAGACTCATTCTGGAAGTCAGCATCAAAGTTCTTAATTCACCAAAAGCAGAATCTTTTCCCCAACCAAGCAGCTTTAGTTGCCTAATTTCAACCATACACATGCCACTGCCCTGATATTTCCATAGCCATCATCAAGTGGTTTATGTTGTCTAAACATAACAATGCATTGTTACCAATTTGTCTGTCTTTTTTTAAAAACTTTCAATTTGAATGTTTTGTCAGATAAGGTCATATTCTGAGTAACATGATATTTCCCCCAACACATTTTTAGCTATGAACGTATTTCATAGGATAAATCGTTGTAAAATCTGGACACCCATAAGGAAGTATGACATTTCTGTGCATGTATTTTTCTCGACAAGATCAATGTTGTAGGCAGTGGAATGTACTGTAGATTACGAGGAGGCTGCGTTTCACAAGTATATATTAATATACAAAACTTATTTATACTCTGGATTCCACTCTTTAAATTGCAGTTTTCACATTTGTGTTCCACATTCCATATATGCAGACGATACAGCCCTATACCTTACTGCATCCCTGAAAACAGACAAGAGAAGATTTGGCCAAATTATTATATTTTTAGTTTATACCATAAATGTTTGGGATATTCTCAGAGAAGCAGTTGTTCAGGTTGGTATGATCCAGCAGTCACCTATTGTAAAAAATGAAACTGCTTGCTACACTCCACAGAAAATCCTGGTATTTCGCCATCCAGGCCGTGTCAAGGACTGAGCTGCCTACCACATCTGCTGCCGAAAGTCTCTTTTTATTCACTTCCCTGTCAAGTCCGTCCACAATGAAAAGTCCTTCAGCAAATAAGAGAACTTCTTCAAGGACAAGAGTCGCTGACAGACAAGAACACAAAGAGGCTGATGGCGAATGTCAAACAACAGGAAGAAAAGTGAAGTCACTGTTGGGCAGCAAAACATCAAACTGAGAAAAATCAAATAGAGATTAAAAAAGTCTTTCACTTTAAAGGTTGGAAGTGCTGACATGACAACGTTTAAAGGACATTCATCATTTATCACCAGATTGAATCACCACTTCCATCTGAGGGTTAATAATTAAAAAGGGCAACTCTGAAATAGCAATGTGCACGAGAAATATGACTGATTTTTAATGGAAACAAGCTATTGAAAAGAACAAGAACCCAATACTGGTATAAAATACATCTATGTATGTGTTGAGTCTCTCACCAAGAGATTCATATAAAGAACTGCCTGTCGGATTTGGTTTACAGATCACATGAGACAAGTCTAAGATGAAATGTAAAAGCGCCCCCGACAACATTCTTATCCTGTCCATGTTCTTATCTTCACGCTGCAAGGAGACAAAGCCTGCCAGTTCCTGTTTCTGCATTCACAGAGGCCTCTAAGCTGAAGCTGGAGCAGAGGCAGAGCATCAAATGCTGAAGGAGTCTAGTCCATTTCTCTCGCATGACCGAGCCAAAAACAAATCTTATATGAGTGTACTCAGAAGATTGCAAAAGAAGTTTGCAATTCAGCTGCAATTTCATCTTATGGCGTACATTATTGTTGATTATTGATGTTTTCAGAGGTCAAACGCAACACAGTGAGTTCATGAGCATACTGAAGAATTCAACAAAAAAGAGAAGCAGTAAGAGTTGTATGAGGCAGCGTTTTAGGTTCAGAAAGGCAGATGTGCATCAAAACAGCAAGAATTCACCAAACAAACATCACAAAACTTTAGCAAAGGTTGGTCAGAAAAATTGCAACTGGGTATTTGCTAATTGCTCAGTCCTACCTGATATATTCAAAGGCAGCAAAGGTCTTAAAACACATTAGTACTTAGACACAAAAGATACACACTGCATAAATACAGCTATAAAACATTCTCACTTAGTCTACAAAGTCTTTGCGCTCTCACTCCAGCCTTGAACTCGCTATCTATAAATAAAATCAGCCCCTGTGCCTTTCAGGACCCTGTGGGAAATAAGAAAACAGTCTGCAACTCACAGGAGAATCTGGTACAAACACTGAGAACCTTCACACTTCCCTGAAAACACCAGGCTCAAGTGAAAAACACTCATACAACAATGGAAAATCAATGAAGTAGCCTTGGTGTAGTGGGCTACAAGCAGGGTAAGGATAAGGAGTCTATAACGGTGTCATTTAATGAATGAGTCACGAGCAGATCAGCAACAGCCGAGAACTGAGAGCTGATTTCACACTTCTGCTGCCTAACGAGTCACAGGGCATATTCACATTCTGCTTAGAAACAGATTGATGTTGTATAGTTCATGTGTTCTTTCTGTATTTTGCTGTGAAAGAAATTTAAAACAAAGTAAAAGTCACAAATATTTCTCAACTCACTTGCACGTTGCAATGTGTACAATGAAGTTGTGTGGATTGCTGGGGATTTAAAGTATAATGCTACAATTCAGGCTGTTTGAAAACAAACATCCAGTTGGCAGTAAATCAAATACATGAAAAGTACTTTTAGACGTACCACCTAAATGTTGCTGATGTACCATTCTTATGATTTGCCACAGATTCGTGGCAGCTCCCTGGTTGTGGCTCACACTTTCACCATTCCTTCTCGGTCTTAATATCGCGAAAGCTGTGCTGTTAAAGTTTCCTCAAAAGGCAGATTTAGTGAGCTCGAAGCCAAAGCTAAAGGCACCTCAAGGGTGATGCCTATATACACAGAGTGGAGAATGAGTTTTTCGGGGACAATCCTCTGGCAGTTTTGGTACAAAGTGAAAGAGGAGTGTGTACTCTCTGTAAACCTTGTGTCTTAACTGGCAACGTGGTTTGTTCCCGTGCATGTCAACAGTGAACTAGTCGAGCTTTAGCTCTGAGCTCACTAAAAGGACACTGTGGGAAAGCCAAGGTCTTCTTTTGAACTTAAACATTGGGCGCTGGCATTTTATAAAAGAGCAAAGAGGAAGAGCAAAAAGTTTGGGCGATGACAGGAACTTATGGTCTCTCACAGTGAACTTATGGCGTCTCACGGTGAACTTATGGCGTCTCACAGTGATACCCAACTTAAAAACCGCTGCCATCTAGAGTCCATTTAAACCTACTGAGAGGGGCTTCACTGCATGTTGCCCCATTTACCCCAACATTAAGCCAAACCCCACTAACCACACCTCCATTCAGATGCAGAATCACTCAGTCTACATTTACGTTTACATGCGCATCAAAACATAACATAAATCTGCATAAATCTTCACATGTATACTCCAAATAACAGACCTACAATATGCAATTGTAAGTCGATTTACTATATTTTGAGAATGACAGATTCCTATTAATGACAACAGCAGTTGGCAGTGTTTGGCGTGTTACCCTGTCTTGGTGCAGGCTACAAGACAACACCTTCTCGAGTACTCTCAGACAAAAATACATCAGTTTTTTGCCTCGTTCTTCGCTGCTGCTTCTGGGTTTCTCTCGCAGGACTGATCAAATCCCCTCGCATCGGCCACCTTAGAGAGCTGCTCTCACAGCGGCTCTGACTCACTCTGGCTCGGGCCCAAAGGGTAATAACACTTGTGTGGCATTTACTGTAGGGACAGCCACTGCCACTTAGAGTTATTGTTAGCTGTGATTTAGTGGACCTGCCTGTGAATGCAACGCCATACGGAGTCTCAAGAAACCAGACACGTCCTCGCAATAACTCATGAAGCAAATACAACTTTCATTTTGACCCGTTTTGCATCTATATTCATAAAAACCATTACACAGAGGCATCATTCCTCTAATAAAACGATCACAGGATTCTTACTGGCGCTGATAAATGAGTTATGTACATACAGGCTGTGTTTAAGTACAGAAAGTACATTGGCAGTATCCCACAGAGCTCATTAGAGGCAGATTCCTGTATGTCAGTTGTTCTGTGCAACCTATTTGGCGGCGCAGACTCCAAGGTGCAGCCAACACAGAAGCAGGTCACTCCGAGACCTCATGCATGTGAAATGTTCTAAAATGCATTTGCTGCCGGCGTGCAGGGAATTCTGGCATCTTCAATGAAGAATATTTGAGAGGAATGGCAGGACGCCTTAAAAATGTCTGCCCACACCGCAAAAGCAGGACGCAAGAAAGTCGCGAGATCTTGCTTTAAGATGATTCAATCAGAATTTCTTCTTATCAAAGGAAAGTAATGTTAACAAGCACCAGATCTGCAACATTATTAGTCTTTTATTCAGTCTATTTCAAGTCTGAAACAATGGTTGCTTGAAAATCTTGCACATTTATTACAAGAAAACAAGATGGATGTAATTACTTCAAGACCAATCTGAATAATTCTTAACAAGTCTTGCTGTCTGTTCTCAAGTCTGTAAATGTGTTGTATTCTTAAATCAAGTGAAACAATCTGCCAGCGCAGACTTCAACATGTTAGAGATGAGTGTCAGGAACGCGAAAAGACAAAACTAAGAAAAATTACACTCGATTGTCATGTGAAGAGTCCTTGACGATCGCTCTGTTAACAATCAAGGATGAAAATGTCACAAATTCAATGTGCCAAACTCATTGGCCTAAATATGGATTTTTCCATCTCTTTGTCCACCCAGGAGCAGGATGGCTGCAGGGACAGAGTCACCAAACTACCAATGGCAGACTAACTCCTAATATGACTTGAAAGACACATTAGATCGTTTCAAGTATCTTCAATTTGATTTCTAAAATTCCTTTGCTTATGTGCTGAACCAGGTTTTAGTAGTATTTGTAGTATATAGTATAGTATTTCCTCATGGTTATATTTTTCTGCTGCTGGTTTCAACAAATCGTCTAAACTGCTTCCTCCTTTTCCATTTTCCCAGAATGTTTTGTTTATTTCTAACAGGGGATTTATTTCCTACCACACAGTTATGGCGTAATCTGAATCAAAACTCCCTTACACAGTTTTTCATACACTTGTATCCTCCAAAATCTTTGATCCTTCCCACTACTCTTTGCTATTAAGCGAATCATTTTTCCTGTCTGTCTCTGCGGCGCCCGTGCCCTTCAGCTGTAGCTATTGTGCTGCAGTGGGAAGCAGCTGTATCCATGCCAGCAGGCGATGATGAAAGGCAGTTTTTTTTCTCCCCCCTCTCTCACTCAATTACAGCCCACCTAGGCCTCTGTCAGCCAGCCAAGGCCTCCCACAGCTCACCAGTAGCCCGAACAAGCTGGCCACGGCTCCAAAAACAGCCGGAGCCCATCTTGATGTTCTCTCTGGACCTTTGAAAGTGGACAGGCCTGGTTTATGATAAGGAACAACTCCTCGCCCTGGACAAAGCATGGCTAGATAGACTAATGGACTCCTGATTGGCTGTTATCATCAGATTTCATAACATGAGTGCATCAGTGCTTCAGTGCTTCAGTGCTTCAGTGCGCTGTGGCTTTGTGCAGAGACGAGCTGCTGTGCGAGATACCGAGATAAGTTTTTGTGATGATTTACTCACTGCCTCGATAGGTTTATCTTTAATGGAGTATTTGGCTCGACTGTTACTGATGCCATTATGCACAATTATGATACAAGTGCTTTGGTGAAATTCTGATTACAAAAGAGCATTAAGGAAGGACACACTCTCACAAAACACAGAAGTCCTGGTGGACCTCAGACTAAAAGCATACGAGGCTCCAGTCAGGATGAGGGAATCCTCATCAAAAACTATCAATGCAGATACTTCCACTTTCAATTAATAATTTAATGTATTTTTCAATTTTAATGAGAAAGTGCCGAGTTAAACCTCTTGAATAGCTTCTTAGCTTCTACCAAAGTAAAATACACAAGTTGTCCAAATACTTTGTTTGATTCTGTGGAGATTACTTACAAATTGTAGTATCAAAACAATGCATATTTAGATTATTTTATATAATCTTAATATATTTAGACTATTTATATTGTCACATTTCGGCCAGTACCGAATAAAGTACTGAATTTTGCAGTGTTGGAAATAAACGCTCAAATCCTACACTTGTGACAAAAGTGCAAAATACTACAAGTTTAATCCCTGCATTCACAAATCTTCTTAAGTAAAAGTATAGAAGTACTAGCAGCAGTGCTTGAAGTGAGCCAGTACTCGCTGATACCTAGTACCAGCACGTTTACATCTTATACTTTAGAGTACTGGGAGTTTTTCTTGTGTGCCTGTACTCTTTTGTGCCTTCCATTGTTAGTTAATTGCGACAGGTATGAGAGCTGTCACGGTCGTGATAAAGTTACAGATTATTTACCAGCACAGACAGAATGAGAAACAAAATTCAGCAGATAAACGTTGCATTCCTTTTGTTGTTCGCCGTGACAGTTATGATGAATGGCGACAATATGCGAGTGAGTGTTACTGCGTCCATTCTCACTTTATCTTAAATCAACAGAGATGAAACATCAGACCAGTTTCAAGGTTCAATGATTTCATGGACTGAATTTACTATTGATTAGCGGGCATACACGAACAGAGCCACAATGCATCTCACGCTGCTGTCCACGGTCATTTGATGTATTAATAAAATTAATTTAGACAGTGTTTCCACTTCTTCAGAAAACAGATTCTCTGAATTTATATGTCATGTTTGTGCTCTAACTGGACTGCAACCTACAGCCCATAATGATAAGCAGGTATAGAGAACGGATGGACATTTGATTTACTCTTTAAAGAGGACATACCATGCAGATTCCATTGTTCTTATTTTCATTCAGGGTCTATTTTGAAACCTTTGCAATGCTTTAATGTGAAAAAAAACCCACAGCAATCTACTTCCGCGCTCCCTTCCTGCAGCACCACTGTGCACACTGAGTCTTTTAAAGGAACCCTCCTGCTCTCATTGTCCTGCTGTTTCTGGCCTGACCTGGCAACACGCACGGACTGTAAAAGACGGGTGCTCACAAGAACACACACACTTGCAAGCAGCACACTTCATGTGTGTGTCTCACCAGGTGTGTGCATTCAGGTGTGTCACGTGCTGACATCAACATGTTATGGAATCTTTGTACTTGATGTTTTCATCTTTTAAATCTCTCTTAATTCCTTTGTATTAATGGGATTCATTTCTGTTATCTTTACTTGAATATAAATGACTAGAAGGTATTCATCTTAACGTAAGGGAAAAGTAAAGAAATGAAGTGGGCGACCAATTTCTCTGAAGAACTGAGTAAATACCATGAAGAATATTAATAAGCCAATAAGCCTGAAGGGTTAAAACAACAACAATTCTGTATTCAGTCACCATTACTGCCTGTCCTCAGTTTGTGTTTCCAGGCGTTGATGCATTAGTGGGATGAAACGTTGAGAGCACCTGTCAGATTAAAGGATTGAAGGTATCCCATTCCATCATTTGTTGACTGTAACTGTTCAATCCAGGCACGCACCGAAGTGTGGAAGCTATTTTTATTTGATGGGAAAGCGCCTCTTATCCCGATTCAAGTACATTGCCACTTTTACGTCTGGCGAGAGAATTAATATTAAATATTTACAGTGTCTGTTCTGCAGCATATGAAGTGTGTGTGTTTGTGAGTGTGGGGATGAGCGTGTTTGTGTGCATCTGTGGGTTTATGCAAAAACGAGAGTGAACGAGCTCATCTTTCATGTTGCTTTGCATTGCTGAATTCATATCAACGTTCTGCTCTCAAAGGATTTTGTGAGCCAACATCAATTTGCGTAATTTGACTTTCTACAGCTCTAGACGATCATGGGCAAACTAATAAATCCCAGAGACAGCATTGTTTCACTCAGATATGAATTCAGCAACACTAATTAACACTCTGGAGTCTAATGCAATTTTAATTTAAAATTTTTACTTTTCATTGAATTTTGCCTTTCATTTACCACCTATAAAGATGCAACGCAAGAATCCTTTTACTAAACAGAGTGAAAATCCTCCACCAAGTGAGGGAGAAAATTCAGGTCAATCTGTAAGAATTTCCATTGAAATATAAATAAATTAAAAAAATCTGTCTAATAAAAATATATCTGAAAATCAGTAGGAAAACATCTTCATCCTGCTTCGATTAATTTAAAAAATGATTTTAGAAAATTTGAAAAAATAAATTAAAAATAGAGTCAACAAAATCTTCTCACATTTTAATTCCTGTGTTCCATTTTTAATTGAATCCTTCACACTCACTCTGCAAAAACAACAACAAACGAGGCCTTGAAAATACAAGAAAAATGCAGAAATGTGATGAAAAGTTCAATTGGAAACATGACTTTACAGAGGGTTAAAGCTTGATTATCTTTAATATTCAACCAAAGAGAACCACTGAGATAAACATGGTTGGTTGCAAAAACGCTACTCGTGAAGGATTTTACGCTCTAAATTATTTAAAAAGGGCAACAATAAAGGATATTTACACCCATTCCTCACGTAAATTTGTGTCCTGCGAATTTACGGGAAGAATAGGCAGAAACATCCTTCAATCCTCCTATGCTGAAGGCTCTGAGGATGTGAGTCATCAATCACTATAACGTGACACCAAAACGTTGTACTCCTTTGTCATTGTTGTGCGAATATGGCCATATAATTGTAAGTTCAGGCTACATATCCTTACCCCTCGCCCTAACCATAACCATAACCCTAAACATCTATAAACTGTCAGTATTTGCAGGTTTTCTTCACTTCAGGAATGTTTCTTCCCGTAAAATAACTCAGTGAATATTCATGAGCTGAGCCTTTGCCATAGTAAAGATTCATAGATTTGCTTGCAGGACAGGTGAGAGGTTCGACTCATCAAATTCCCAGTGAGACGTGTTCCAGTTCAACGCTGTAACGGCGACGCTGCTGTTGCTACGGCAGCAAACTGGAATCAAAGCAGTTTCTAATGCCAATTCCCCCTGGGAGAAGCAGCGGTTCTCTGATGTTTCTCCCGTCATCATCATCAACAGAAACACCCGCGCCCCTGCCCTTTCACACACACTGCACACACACACACACACACACACAACACACTTATGCACCTGCACATGCATGGACCTGGCCACATGTGCCTGTGCATGCGAGAAAATGCTCACATTCAGATTTATGGCTGCACACACACACAAAGAAAAATCACCTCTGGGAATAATGACCGTGAGAGAGATACAGAACATAAATTATGGAAATGTGTGAATTATAAGAAGCTTTGATCTCGACTCGCACAAAAAGGGAATGAAGCTGAAGTGATGTCTTTATACTGGACGGCAAAGCCTCTAGCGATGTAACGAAGGCGATCCCACTTTCCCCCAGTTATTTGTATCTCATGATGCAGTCACGCTCCACATATTCCAGGTGTGTGTGTGTGTGTGTGTGTGTGTATGTGTGTTCAGGACATTACTAAGTATGCAGTTTTCATTGTAGTCACTCTTGGAAGGGTGAGGGGTTTGTGCTCAGCCAATCAAAATGTGCCAATTTCACAGAGAAGTTGCTCCTCTGACTGAGGTCTCAGATCAACGCCGTGCAAATATAGAGCAGCACCCAGTCAGTTATAATCCAGATATAATTCTGACTTAATCGTTTCATGCACACAATTTCATTATTTCCACAGAGCGAGCACGCCCGTACACTTAATCCCTGCTCAAAACGGTGGGGTGGGGTTGTGGGGGGGGCACCAATTTTGAGATGGATTCACCTTTTCTTCGGGGATTCCAATGACCCACAATTCAAGGAGGCGGATGAATGCGTATGAACAACAACACCCCCACCTCTCTGGGATGTGCGTTGTGTGCAAAGCTTCAGCTTCAGGCATTGCTCTCGTATAGACATTCAATCTGAAGCCTTTTGCTCACATTTCAAATCCAGCAACAATACCGATCACGTGCCACAGCAACCGATCCGGATCAATTAAAACTCTATTAGCAGGTTCCATGTGGAATATAATCCAACTGCACAATTGTCCTAATCCTATTGGGATCATTAGTAATCATTTCACACAGCCAGAAGCACAACTAAGTCCATACATTGGCGGACAGAGCAATATATCACCACGCGTACCCTGCAGGCTTTAATCAATCCTCACAACCCAGTTCAGTCTGTTAGAGGGTGAATATGCATATCAATCAATCACCGACCCTCTGCTCTAATTGCTTAATTCTCGTTTGCGAAATCTCCCAGGACACGTCTGGAAACACATCCTGAGGTAACCCATATTAGGGGAAATATGATGGAGTACGTCTATAACGCTGTGCAAGTAGGCTCCTTAATTGCTTGTTATGAATAAATTGCTCTTAAACTAACAATGGGAAGTGTAGCAGAGCATGTGCAGTGTGTAGACGTTTTATTTATAGCTGTAATATTTAGAGCCTGACCGATAAAGGCAGATACACACACACACACACACACACACACACACACCGGTATTTGAGTGCAAATATATAATCTGATAATGGCATCAAATAAAACTTTAGGAAGGATTCATCAAATTTGGTTGTTAGAGTTGTTATGATTTGCACTGAGGCAGGGTGTTTTATAGATGAAGATCAAAATCCATTATAAAAGCGAGCAGTGGAGATACAAGGGTTGATTGATAAGTTCTGAGCCCAGCACAGGCCGATTTAAGTCAAAGGTGTTGGGAAATGTTTATTTTTTTTAATTAGACACGCCTCGTCTGACACACCTGATAGTTAGAGCTAAGTGTCAACGGCAAAGTATTCACTATAGTTGCTGATTTCTCCATCTTGTGCCGAGCCTTGGGTGCCTCTAGAGACTCGCAGGTTAGACTCACTGGGGTCAAATAACTGCCGCTGATGTGTAGAAACACCTAAAGAATCACATTACCTCCAAAAACTATGACAGCCATTGTGCATCGTGCATCAGGTTCAGAACTTATCAATCGATCACTAAATGTTGAACAGTAAACTTCAAAGGAAATTCCAGTTAATATAAATAACAACCTAAAACACAGGATACAAAAACAACAACATAAATACTTTAAAAATGTGTGTCAATTAAAATACAGCCGTTAAAACTCTTACATATTGCACAACAAATCCCGACACACCTGTATCTGTGATAAGCCGGTATCGACCAATAATATCGGTGCACTGATGTATAGGTCAGGCTGTAGTATCTTTGTTATGTTATTTTTATGACTGCTGAGAGAAATCACTTGTTCTTCACACATGGAGCCTTTCCACAACCACCCTGAATGTTGAGCCCATGTCCTAAAAAACACACACACTTCACA
>OMOW01036166.1:2510-13017 GCA_900312555.1 Lamprogrammus exutus
AAAGAAAAGGCGGCTAGATGCCAGGAACGGCGGAGGGGAGCTGCGGCGGGCCTGGACGATGGCAATGTAGCGATCAGTGCTGATGCAGGCCAGCAGCAACATTCCACTGTACAGGTTCACACTGTAGGCGCCACGCAGAAGCTTGCAGGCAACCTCTCCCATCGCCCAGGATGACAGCTCGTTGTAGACAATAAGAGGCAGAACTACTACAAAGAGCAGGTCGGCAATGGCCACGTTGAGCAGATAAACATCAGTCATCGACTTGGTCCTCTTGTAGCAAGCATAGGTTATGATGACCAGGATGTTTCCAAAAAAGCCCAGGATGCAGATGATCGAGTGAATGTACGGTCCTATCACCAGCTCCACACTGTGGTTACTGCTGAGAGGACATGGCCCAGCCAGATCATAATCATGGCTGAAGTTGGTGCCATTCATGTCAGTATCTGATAGGCTGAAATTCACACCTTCCTCATACTGGTAGTCCATCTTGTCTTCCTCTTCTACAACTGTGGACAGACAAAACAGAGCAAAAACATTAAAGGAACTGTCCAACATTTAGGTAAATCCTGCCTATCTGATTCCCATAATACCCATCTGCTATCTCAATAAGTGTGGTGTAATTATGACAACAAGATATGGAGAAATCTAGCAAATAATTTGTTATGAAGTGTCTGTACAGCCACCATAACTAGCGTGGTTGTATAGTATATTGTCACTTGCATTGTTTTTGGTTTGGAGGCATATACAGTACAGGGCATTGTTTTTCAGGGTGTCTTCATACCAAACAATAATATAATGGGATAAACATCTTTACAGCAAAATGCCTGATAAACTTGTTGAAGTGTGTGAGTGACTTTATTGGGAAGAAAAGAGTGGCAAACACATTTGTGGAATTTGTGGCGCAGTTGCAGAAATTATTTTTGATAGCAGTGGGAGCCTTTTCTTCATTTTTTTTTTTTTAAAACTCAGCAATTAGTCAATGTGATTATGTTGGTTTGAAGGCATGGCAGCTGAATCAGAGTCCATACAAAGGCACATGGCAGGCTGGTGGGCTGTTTGTTTGTTTGGGTTAGGGTTAGGGATTGTTTGTTTTGTTTGGGAACTGAAGACACTAATTGTTGTAGGTTTGAAAGCGGAATTTGCTCCCATTCTTGCTTGATATAAGACTTCAGCTGCTCAAGAGTCTGGGGTTTTCCAGTAAGTATAGATTAAACATAATTTTCAAATCACTGCTTTTTATTAGCATTTTACACACTGTCTCAACCTTTTTGGTATTGGTATTTGTAGAGGAGCTATTGGTCCTGTTATATAATGTATATTTTGCTGCTGGTAATCCATAAATTATTATACTGAAAATGTTATGTGCGTTTGGTAAAGCTTTCTCTCCATCAGCCTGTCAGGAGGGCTGGTGTGCTCATTCATTTCTCTCGTCAAATATCTGCACTTGTTGTTTTTTCACTTTTGAAGTTATTGAAATTAATCTGAAAAACCTCTAGATTTTTTGTTGAAATGGACTCAGATTAACTTGTATTTGTATCTTCTCCAATCTCTTATCAGAAAATGAAGTTAATTTTGGCCCATTTTGTTACTAATGTCCCTGATATTAATAGTTAAAAATAGTTTACAGGAGAATTTAAGTTTGAGAAGCAGTGGGTGCAGAGGGTGCAGAGTGTGGTTCTATTGAATCAAACCTTTTTAATAAGATGTAATTTGCAGTGATTTTTCACTATTATAAATGCTAAAGAACATGTGTAATAGAAGCTGTGATCAAATCAAAGGTTAATACATGACATAATTTGTTTGCCCCTCAACAACAATGTGGGTTTATTATGTGGTACCTCAGGGAAATAGTTGCCCATCCCTGATCGGGCTCCAAGCAATAACTTGTTTAATACGGCGGTGATTGGAGGACTTTTGGGCCTTGTTGGAGGTATGCACTTTAATTAAAACCACCAGTTTTATCTTTACAGTTTCGACATCCAAACAGTTGTCATCTTTAATTTAAGGCATCATATGTGTCTGACTCGCTGACTTTTACATCTAAAGTTATAAAGCTTTAAATTTAAATTTGAGTGCATTAATAGCAGATCAGACTAGAGGCTGGGCTGCTCTGTTTGCAGAGATACCTTAAAGTATGCAAAGAAGTGGATTTCTAACAAGACGCCTGGCTGATCATTTGACATGCAAGGAAAAGAAGAGCTTTTCATGTGATAGCTCCTATAAAGCATGGTGGGATCTGTTTTGAGGTACAGTAGTATGCAAAGGTTTTGGCACCCCAGGTGACACTTGAGAGTTCCGTCACTCTCAAAATTATAATTTAATCCCCTGGATATGACAATAAAGCTATCTTTGAACTTTAAACAAACCCTCAAGAACCAATATCTTCTGAAGAACCACAAAACCTTTGCAAGAGCTCCAGGATCCCTCTAAAGAACCACAGGCCTTGTTGTTCCTTCCCAGTAATCTGACCAGAGAAAATAGATTTGGATGTAGACCAAAGGTCTAAATATCAACATTGCAGATTTTTCCTCTGGGGAGGATGATTATTCACTGGACATTTCATGACATTCTGGCAGAGGTCATTGGGATATTTTGATCTGAACAAAATAGGACAGACAGACATCAGCAGCCTTACATCGCTTCCCCACATGGTGCATTGCCACAGTGCAAAAGCCCTAACAATTAGAAAAAATTAATAGAAAACCTAACTTTCTGTGGCGTTGCTCTGGTACCAAAAATTGCTCTCCTGGTCACTTTTCATACCTCTATGGATTAATAACGACTTATCCACAAAGTAGAGAAACGCGGTCAACTTCATCACACAATGTGCATTACAAGGACGTTATAAAAAGAGGACACCTGTTGTGAAATAGCTGCTGTCCTTGATAAAAAGAGATGTAACATTATATATGTTCAGTCAAAATCCGTGGAAATAACTAACGTTATTGCCATCTAGCATTTGTGTTAGCCAACTAACTAACTTGAATGAATGAAGTGTGAGGACATAGGATTGTCGAAACAAACATTGAGGTGACTAAACATCCCTGTTTTTTGGCGGCCTGTGAACTTACTGGAAATTATATACCGATGTTACCATCATAACAGAAGAGCCTCTGCAGTTTTATTTCCAGTAACAGAAATTACTTTCTAAAGCTTGACTGAAACCAGGGGAAAGTCTAAAAGTAAAATCCACAATATCAATCTGAACTGTGCAACTCAATGACATGAAACTACCATAAATGTCACTGTGGTTGATTTTTTGTGTCATGGAATGTGTTCATTTGTTCTGCGGGTAAATATTTTGACTTTTAGTTCTAGCTTTGATTGTTTCTGGAGGAGAATGAATGTCATGTGTTTGTTCTCAGGTGTGTGTTTGCTGAGAGGAAGTTTGAAAATGAGGTCAGACTGTTGACTGACCTAGTTTACAGGGTACAGCGCAGAGTGCCGAAACCTCACATGTAATCTCTGGTTTATACTTTATGAAAGGACATTAAATTACAAGCAGAGGTCACCCTTAGAGCTCAGAAATTCTGCAAGCCTGAACCATCCTCCACATCCGTTAGAAATATTTAATTCCTCGTGATGATTGGCTGAAAGTGTCCATGATTTATTATCATCCTCCCTCATTTACTTAGGTTGGTCTCATAGAGATTAAAATCTCTTGTCCAACAGAGAAGCGTTTTATTCCAGACAAAATACAAAATATCCAACAATACAGCACAGTAAAAACACAAAACAATGGAAAGCAATAGAAACTATAGAAAATACATAAACAGAGATTATGTGTTTCCCCCCCATCACCACCCCTAACCAACTGTTACTGACTAGCGGACCATTACGCCGAGATCAGGACTTTGCCCTCCAACCACCCAAGCTTCACCTCTACCCACTTACCTGATCTGCTGCGGACTGCCTTCCCCCCCCTTGGATCAGGATTTTATCTTCTGCTGTATCTTTTTATCACTTCTATAATTTGCTGTATTGTTGTCCCTTTGAGACATTATGTGATATTGGGCTATATAAATAAAATTTGATTTGATATGATTAATCAAGGGGTGAAAGGGACAATCAAGGGTTAAAATCAGGGTTCCCAGCAGCAAAATACTGATATACTGTTCGGAAAGATCAGGACCTTGCACTTTTGATTTTGTCAAATGATAATAAAAGATTCATCCTAATGGGATGATTTTTTTAGGTGAAAAAAACGTCGGCAATGGCCATGCTGTACCGATAAATTCATCTTCAGTACAGGAGTGTATGGGTTCAAACGTAAAGTGTAAAGGTTCTGTGTGAGATACTTTAATATGAACTCAATCATCATGTAGTGGCGAGCAGGTGAAACTCTTCCTCTTGGGTTTTATTTGCTGATAAAACAGCATGTGAAAGCACTATTCTGCAGCATCAAGCTTGGTTGTCTTGCAGCACTGAACATGTGACTCTCATTTACATACATATGAACATTGATGACATGAGACAACTGTACCTAAAGCTGATGGTTCCTCAAATGCCTCATGTTCCTTCTGTGTACTTCTGCTTGGTGGACACAAGTAGACATAACAGTAGAGGCCAGCTTGGCTTGCCTTTATTTTAAATGTCAGCTGGAGCAAAAATAGACTACCAAGGAGAAATAACAGCACACAAAACAGCAGATTTCAGTTTTATCAGCTTCCTTATCGGCTCAGAAGAGGTGATACGATGATAATCAGCTGCAGTGTGTTGTTGTGTTCAGTGGAGCTTTGGCTTTTGAGAACAATAAAAAGACTCAAATACAACACTTACCTTAACTGCACCAACTTTGTGCAGTATGTGTATGAGTAGAGTGTTTCTTTGATTTTTTTTTGATGTTAACATTGTTGTGCAGCATTGCTGCTGTATGTGGCAGCACTGTTCACTTACGTATCAATCAGTGAATGTAATTCACACAAGCATTTTAGCTGTCAGGAGGACCTGTAAGGAGACCTGCACAGTGAGTACAAACCTGAAGTTAATCATTACAGTTTAATGTGGCAGGAGCTCAAAATCATCAGAAAACTCCAGCAGGCCAAGCCTTTCTTTCATTTTTAGGAGGCCATTTTGTTCATTTAGCTCAAAAATGCAGCAATTTGTAAGTTAAATCACCTCAAATGTGGATTTAAAGTTAATTTGATATCAGATTAAATGTTTGGTGCAACGGAGGAGAATTCAGCATAAGTTTAGACATAACTAAAGTAAAATTACCTGCAATAAGGTTTTATGTTCTGGAATAAACCATCATCCAAAAGATTTACATTCCTGTTGGACTTACTGTCCAATCAGATTTTACACCTGGTCTGGATTTCTGATAAAGTGTATGTAATTTCATAACTTAATCAAAGTTTAAAATTAATCCTGCTTGGTAAGAATCCACCTTTACTTTTTCAAGTTCAAACAAACAAAAACCTCAAAAACAATTCTGTTTTATTTTTTGCAGCATATGGCAGTGCTGTTTTTATTGAAGTAAAATTTTTCTCAGCAAGGATTTGTAAATATTGTTTATACTGATAAATATTCATATTTGGTTTTGGATTTTGTAAAGAAAGATTATTACTATTACTTGTGATGGCATACTTGTCTTAAATACAACAAACTGGCATTCTTTATTTTTTTAACATCACATTCTATTGATTTAATGGATAAAAGACACAAAAAAGACAGTTGAGGTGTTATCTCAACAAATCATCTGTTGCTATTTTCAGACCACATCCTGAAAAATAATAGTCTACACAAAAAAACGGAACAAAAAGGAATCCAATTAAAATCGCTTCATACTTTAAATGAATAAAAGAAACTTCTGCATTAGACTTTAGACGTTTAGAGTAATTTCTTTCAGTGCACAGATCAAAAAAAGGAATTCCAAGGAAAGAGATCAGCAGTCACAGACAGAGAAATGAGACAAATGTTTGTAAAAAAAAAAAAATATTCAAAGGAGTACAGAGAAGTGAAAGGGAATAAAGATACGTACAGGAGAAGCAGAGCATAAGATTTTACAATAGTGAAATCAAAGACTTTTCCAAACACATAACATACGGGACATAAAAAAATAAAATATGAAATAAATAAGAACTCACAGATTTAAAGAGTGTGTCCTGCTGCTGTGGTTCCTCAGCTGCACGATGTGATCACAGACAAACACTTGCAGACAAATGGGAAGTGTGAGTGTGAGAGAGAGAAAAAAACTTTTCAACCAGGAAGACTCAGAGCACTAAAGGCACTTAAAGTTGTATATTGGAACGTAGGTGAAAGAGAAAAATGAAAAGAGAAGTCTCTCTGGCATAGGCCCCATTCTGTGGTTTACAGCGTTTACGAACCCTTAATGCCTCCACAGATCCTGCTGGCATAGACGGTGGGGGCGAGGAGCCTTCCCCCAGACAGCAGGATAGGGACCAAACTGGTGGCGGTGGGGAGGAGGGGGGATGTAAAATGCATCAAACAGCACACTGAAAGCAGCAGACACAAATGTTAGTGAATTGCATTTAAAAAGGTAAGCATGCATGTGATTAGATGGACCAAAAAATGAATGGTGATGTGGCCATGCTAGTTAACCAGCAGATGAAGACCTGATTGGAGAAAGTAATGAATGATCCGTTACGTAGCCCAATAGAAAGAGGGGGTTGATTAGAGAGACAGATACATAAGTAACGTGAATTATAAGTCTTCCTGGCAGAACTAACGCTAGACACTTAAGTTTCTACCAGGAAGACTCAGAGACCTAAATGCACTTGAAGATATTTATTGGCACATAAGCAAAAGAGAAAAAAGTCTCTTTGGTGTAGGCCCCATTCTGTGGAATAGCATTTACATACCCTTAATGACTCCACAGATCCTGCTGGTGTAGGCGCCGGGGCTGAGGAGCCCATCCCAAAAGTGGAAAGAAAATGAAATGGATGAAAAATTCACCACCCAATCAGTCTTTGGAGCAGGAACACTGAATCTGAAAAAAAAAGATAACAGACAATTAAAGCAGAGTCAGCAATTAGGATAATACCCAGTGCAACTGAATTGTTTCTTCTTTTGTCCGGCTGCCAGTGAAACTGGATGCGTTCAAACGGGTACGGGAAACAGCTTACTCAAATGTTTTATCAGTGGTTATGCAGTGACAGTCCTGTTCTATGCTGCCTCGCAAGTAAGCATCATTGATCGAACATAGAAAGTCACATTCATTCCCAACCATACAGTAAAACCACTGTAGGAGCTCCTTGACCCAGGGGAAACCCTTGATGTGTATGCTGCAAATGGAAACCCCATTTCATATGATGGGTGGGTTGAGCTGACAGTCAACCTGACTGGAAATGACAATCCAAACCTTGACACGCAAGTCCCCTTCCTAGTTAGTCAACTTATCTATTTTCAATATGTCTAACCCTGTTGTCCTGTATGAACACTTAGAGCAGAGCACAGCCCTAGAACAGCTGAGCATTGGGGAGGGGCTGTTAGAAATCAGGAGTAGCAGGTGGCCACATGTTAAGGTACCCATCTCCAACCACATCAAACATGAAATTACCATCCCAAAGAGAATACAAGTCAGCTCGATCCAGCACATAGCCAAAGTCCTCAAGATGGGCGTGTCAGAGACACAATAGGTTGATTGCCCTCAGACAGGAACACTGAGGGTTGAGATTAACTATGTCACATCCCCTGGTAACTCCACTACTAAACTGTGGTAACCACCAGTTCACCTCGGTCATCTCTGCCCAGAACAACAACAGCTGGTGGGGAACATGCTACATGAAGAGTCTGCAGCCTTTGCCCGTGACAACAATGACATTGAATGTATTCCTTCTCTCCAGATGTCAGTTAGACTCAAAGATGACATTCCTGTCCAAAAGGCTTATGCATCCATCCCAAAACCGCTATACAGGGAAGTAAAAGAGTATATCCAGGATCTCTTGGTGACAGGGTAGATTGTAAAGTCCCAGTCACTCAATGCGGCCCCAATAGACTGTGTGAGGAAAAAAGATGGGTCTTTGTGCATGTGCATAGTCTACCAGCTGCTAAATAAGAAAACCTATACCAGATCAAAACCTTCTTCCCCAAATTCAGGACTTGATCGACTCACTTGGAGGTTACAGCTGGTATATGACCTACTCCAAGGAAAAGCAAGCGCATCACAACCTCACCTCTCAAGGGGTACGACAAACCATCTTCACGGACCCCAGTAGAGTGGAGAGAGGAACACAAACGGGTCCTGCAGCGTCTCGTGACTATTCTTACAAACCCACCAGTGCTATCTTACCCTGATTTTGAAAGCCCATTCATACTCTACACCGATGCCTCTCAGCCAAGCCTTGAGGTGGTACTCTACCAAAGTCAGGCAGGAAAAAGTAGGGTGATTGTCTATGGCTTGTGCACGTTAACACCAGTGGAGCAGAACTGCCACCTTCATGGTGGAAAGCTTGAGTTTCTAGGCTTGAAATGGGCAGTGTGTGAGAAATTCCGGGGTTATTTGTTCTACGCACCCCATTTCACAGTCTATACCTACAACAAGCTGTTGACTTATGTGATGAGTACTGCTAAGCTTAACGCAGTGGGCCATCACTTGGTAGGGCAACTAACAGACTTTCACTTTGAGATTACATACAAGCCAGGAAAATTTAACATTGATGTGGATACGCTCTCCCGTCCCCTTGATATTGACACTTTCATGAGTCAGTGTGTGGTAGCAGCCCTTAACACAACATCCTTTCCAGTAATCAGTCATGATTAATAGGTAAATACACAGAGGAAGGATCCCGTAATAGGGAAAATCTTAGCGTTAAAGGAAAATAACACAAAGTTAACTGAGGACAGCTGAGGGACATTTGAAAGGGCCACAAGAAAAGTGTCACGGGAATGGAGCTGGCTATGTGTTGAGAATGGTCTCTTATATAGGCAGGCCCTGGGTCGCAAGCAGCTAGTCCTATCACCCACCTATAGGCAGGCAGCCCTCATCCACTTACATAACAAAATGGGGTACGTCGGTGTAGAGAGAGTGCTGAGTTTAGCAAGAGAGCAGCTTTATTAGCCTTTTATGAAATGGGAGATCAAAGAGTATGTCATTAGAAAATGTCACTGCATAAAACAGAAAAAGCCAGCTACACATGACAGGGCCCCCATGCGTATTCTTAAATCTAGCTCACCCCTTGAACGAGTCTGTATTGACTTTCTCCGTGTCAGGGTGGTTATGAATACATCTTGGCGGTGGTAGACCATTTCACCCGTTTTGCACAGGGGCACCCCACCAGAAACGAGGCAGGCAAAACAGCAGTTGACCGGATCTTTAATGACTTTATTCCCCATCTTGGATACCCGGCAAAGCTCCACCATGATCAAAGCCACGAGTTTGAAAATGAACTCTCCACAACTCTCAGACAGCTCTCTGGTGTGAACCATTCAAGAACATCACCTTACCACCTGCAAGGTAACCCTGCAGAGTGGTTCAACTGGACACTGCTACAAATGCTTTGGACATTAGGAGAGAAGGAGAAATAGAACTGGAAAGTCCACCTGCCTCATGGTATTCATGCATATAATTGCACCAGGCATGAGTCCACAGGCTACTCCCCATACTATCTTCTGTATGGCCATCACCCACGTCTCTCCGTCGACCTCCTCTTCGGACTGGTAACCGATGAAGGGGTTAACACAATGCATGCAATCTGCACAAAAATAGGCAGAGAAGATGTCTGAGGCATATAGAATAGCAAGTACTAATAGCCAACAGTCAAGTGCCAAGGGTAAACAGTATTACAACAAGAGAAACAGAGGTGTGACTCTGCAGCCTGGGGACGGGGTCCTTGTCAGTAACCTCAGGAAAAAGGGAGGTCCATGCAAGCTGAAGCCGTGTTGGGAGAAAACTATCTAGATCGTCAGAGAACAGCTTGTAAACCCAGTTCACAAAGTAAGCTCAGAGAAAGGAGGAAGTTGCATCCGTACTGTCGTGGGAATTATTTTGCAATTCCACTCTGACAAGAATGAGGAACGAGACCAAAATCTCTCACAGTATTGTCACACAATTTAATAATGCTCGAGCATGGCACACATGTAGGCAGGCTAGATTTAAAAAAAAACACATCCTTTATACTCCTTGCATGTTGTAAATCCTTATCTGTATAGCTATGCCCCATCAGCCTCCCAGTCTCACACACCCACAGCTGTTCATAAGACAATGCTCTGTTTACAGAGCCAATGGAGCAGTCAGTGCATCTTGACACCACTTGCTGACCTTGTCCTGTGTATTTTGGCTAGTCCTACCCAAAGTCACATACTGGTGATGAACAGCATGCCAAGTGAGACAGTGAAGGACAGAGAGGCACCACCAGACAGACAAGTAGATCTAGAACCTAAACATTTGTGCTTACACTTCGAACATCCAATAAGGTTAAATGATTAAGAATAAAACAAACTTGATATGAAGCATGCATACAGTGATTATATGACTATAATAGAAAATCAATACTATGAATAACTCAACACTAATGATTATCTGAATGTAATAGAAAATCAGAATTTC
>OMOW01036193.1:9473-24753 GCA_900312555.1 Lamprogrammus exutus
GATCTGTGACTGGAGTTCAGACGTGTGCTCTTCCGATCTGGAATATTCATGAGAATAATTTAAAATCAAATTAAACCCTCAAGTGATAAACTGTGGTCAGATGTATATACATGAGTCAGTTTATATAAGATAAGTTTTAATGTGATGCATATTCACTGCAGAGGGGGATTGTGGACCCTTTGAGCAGACAGACAGTAATACAAATGCTGTGACATTTTTCCTCAAAATTTATCAGCAAAGTCCTGTTCAGATCAAAATGATCCTATATACAGTATGTCATTACATACAGTATTTGTAATGATATACTGTATATTGTAGCTAAATAAGTAATATTCCGAACACATAAAATAAGATATAATCAAAGAGTTTGAGACATGAATTCATTTTGAAATGATTATGATGTGTACTGCCACAAAATCTGTTTTACATTTTAGTTTCTTTTTCACTAGTTTGTTCTGTGTGAACTCAGCTGGTCCTTTTTTGATATGTTGTTTGTGTTCCAGATTCACATGGTGCTGGCATTTGGAACCTTTATATATCTGTTTGTTGTACTTTCTAGTCATGTTCCTCTTGACATTTCTCATAAAGGAAATAACAACTGTTGCGAGCTTATTTCCCAAGACACCAATGAGCTGTTATTCCCCTTGATGGATCACCTTTATTATATTGGTGCAAAACCCTAAGTAATGACTAAAGCAGAGCCATCAGATTATCCAGGGGTATTCCAGCAACCATTTACCACAAAAGAAACACTGAGAACAACTAATTTAATGACCAGTAACAGTTTCACACTTGTACAAAGTGTTTGGAAACTTTTTCACTTGTTACTTACTTAAGGTGATGAAGATAATGAGTATACTAAGGTTCTAGCAGAATCTAAGTACCATAGTGACAAGAGAATCTCACCTGGAGACGCGGTTGACAATGTAAAGGAAGGCTCCCAGGGGCAGGATGGAGATAAGGAACCAGGGGAAAACAATGCCCACCATTCCCAGGCAAAACAGAACCAGGGTCAAGTTCTGCAGCAGCATTTCAGCTTGCATGGTCAGACGCACATCCACTGTGGGGAGGGGAGATGAACTGTATCAGACACACTGTATGGTGTTGGATTTATGTGCACATGTGATGAAGAATGTCTCTTTGTTTTCTCCAAAGTGTTCTACGGCCTTTTTCCATAAAACTGAGAAAGATGAATTACAGCATGGTTGGAAACAAAGTCAGACATCTGAACAAAACCCACAAATCAACATGTCATGTCAAGCAAAGACATGATGAAGTGGCAAAGAATAAAGTCACATCACAGTGTCTTGGCACTACACTACACTGACTGAATGTTCTCTTAGGCGAAAAGGCCGCAGTCATGACAAGCACCCTCACCCTCATCCATGTCTCTGGAGAAGCGGGTCAGGATACGACCCAGAGGTGTTGTATCAAAAAAGTGCATGGGGCTGACGAGGAGCCGGCGGAACAGCTTGTCATGGAGCGCAGAGGCAGCCTTCACCGTGCACTGTCAACAGAAAAAACAGCAGCGTTTGAACAAGAACCCTAACACAATGTAAGCAAACTGTTTAAGAAACATATGGGAGCAGTTGCTATGTGTGTAGACTGTTTGTGGAAGCTGTCTCTCAGACAAAAAAACAACAAGCTATGCATAAACAGTGGTGCTGCTCATTTGTTGTCAGCTGTATTGTAAGTGCGACTTCACCATATGCTGCTCATGTGCATGTATGAGTAGTTATTTTTTTCCTGAGTAGTGCACAAGGCAAGCTGTCAAATCTTCATTCATAATGAGTTTCAGGGAGGCTGACATAAAGGTCACGACTGAATGCGCAAGAGACATTTCACCAATTGGACAGAAATTACTTGTGGCAGCAGAGAACAAATTAATTCTATTAATGGAATATTCAACACTCCCAAAGATCTCATCACAGCTAGGGGTAAAAAAAGATTAGCCATCTTTGAAAAATTAGCAATTTCAAGTGGCACACACTAACGCAGAGACGTAACCTCTGCAATGCTCCATCAGGAAGGGTTAGCTCGAAAAGGAAGACATGCACCCATAGGGCCAGTGACAGCACAAACCGTAATCACACACACACACAGACAACACACATACTCTTCTGTCTTTAATTCTCTCTCTCCCTCTCTCTCACACACTGCACACAAACTGTGAGACACGGCAATGGACAGATAAATGGAGTTAGCCCACAGACATTTTCAATTACAGCTCTGGAACCATGAGAGCACAAACAAATGACAATGAGGACAATTATGGAGCATTGCGGTAAAGCTGTATAACACTAATATAACAACTTTTCATATTCATTTCAAAAGCTACTCGTACTTTATCAGTGTTTAAGTGCACAAAGCATGTCACAGAACAATAGAAGTAGAGGACTATGAGGAAAACAGTGAGAGTGGGGTCTTACCTTCACAAACACCAGCCCTCTTATTGTCTTCAAAACTAAAGCAGTTCCCATGGATAAGATGTACACAGCAGTATAATACTGAATGTGAGGGTTGAGCCTCATGCTGCTGCTTGCCGTTGTTTCATTCACCGAGATTAATGATGTGTTCTAAGGGCAGATGAAGCAACAAATTACAATGACTGAGAAAAAAACACATTGTTTCCAGTATAGGAATTTTCCCTCTAACAATTCAGAAAAAAAGCATTTTTCAGCATACAAAACCCACATGAAAATAAGTCAAATCGATGATGTTTACTGTTCCAACCATTTGTCACTTGCAGCCTCCGCCTGCTTTGCTGCACATCTGTTTCTTCACTGCTCGTGCTTGTTTTTAATTAAGTTTACCATGATGCTGTTACTTTTTTAATCATGCACAGTCAGATTAATGCTCAGACGGCTGCCAATTCACTGAAGCATAGCAGTTATTTTTCTTGTGGGGGCCGTTTGCAGAAAAAAGAAAGGCTTTTTTTAAAATTTTGAGGCAGGAAACTAGTAACACTCACTCCGCTGCCCTGCCTGATCCAGTAGCTCAGCCACCAGTTACTGAAGGCTATGCTTCCTGTGGTGGAGAGGAAGAAGAAGATGTTGATGATGAATGCTGCTGGACCTCCAGCTGCTTTGATGTAGGCACCATACACCGACCAGGCTACAGCACCAGAGCCCTTTTCTTCGGCTTTCATCAGTTTTTCTGAATGAAGAGTGGAAAGAAAGAAAGAAAGACAGAAAGAAAGAAAGAAAGAAAGAAAGAATTTTTTTGTTCTGTGTAAACCATTCTTAAACAACAACTTCTTCAATCAACATCTTGATGTAGAGAAGGGGTGGTGACAGGGTCTCTCACCTCCTGTCTTCTTCTCCACCTTTGGTCTGTCCCTGGTAACAATAATCTGAGCTTTTTCTGTTCCTTCCCTCCGCTGTTTGTTTTTCAAATTCTCTTTCACCACATTCTTAGAGACAAAAGGGGGGGGGAAGAAAGTCTGTTTTCAGTCTCGACAACAAATCACGGCAGCCGTTAACAACAAGCTGTAAGTCATTTAAACAGAGATATTAATGACAGGGTATTTAGCAACTCACCAGTAAATCGATACATGCATAAATAATGAAAGGTTCTGTATTCATTAACATTTTCAAGGCATTGGCCCTGCCTTTGTGGGCTTATGAATTATTCAGATTGTATTGTACAATGTTATTGTGTAGGGGGCAAAGCTGCCTGATTCAAAAGTGTTGGCCTGGTGCCCCTGGCCTTACCTCCTGTTGCATGCTGTTGAAAAGGGTGGCATAGTCACGCTCTTTACCCATTAGCTGAGCATGGGTACCATGCTCGGCAATCCGCCCGTCCTTCATCAGAATTACATCGTCACACTCTGACAGATACTGAAAAATGAAAAAAAGGCTTGATAGCAGTGACTTATTGCTGCAGGCGCTGCACAGACATTTGGCACAATAAATTTTAACGGCTCTCATTTAATCAAAGTTGCTTTAGAACTACTCCTTTCCAATCATTAGGAAAGCAAAAGAGATTGACGGGGATATAATGATGAGCAGTAATTTACGATGCTGAAACTAGAGCAAATTACAATGTCTATCACTGTATGTTTACACATAAAAAATATGTAAAAATTTAGGAAGTATCTCAGTATCAGATGGGAACTGATGGGAATTGATGGGAAGCAGAAATTCAGAGGAGGCCCCTTACCTGCAGCTGGTGGGTCACGAAGAGCACAGTTTTGCCTTTGGCAGCACCCTGGATGGCTTTACGGAAGATGTGGGAACCCACACAAGCATCAACAGCACTGAGAGGGTCATCAAGCAACAGTATGGGCTGCTCACTGTAGAGGGCACGTGCCAAGCTCACTCTCTGTCTCTGCCCTCCACTCAGGTTGGCACCCCTCTCGCCAATCTAGAAAGAGAAAGTAAAGCATGTTCAAATTAAACTTACTGTATATCTGGCAGTTGCACTGAATTGCAAACTGTGATTTAAATAAATCATTTCAGACATCCAGGTTTTGTGCACTAACCGCAAAGACATGAAGATGTTAGTCTAAAAAGACAATCCTAATCCTAATGCAAGCAGCTTTGTACGGATACCTCAGTCATGTCTCCATATGGAAGGTCTGCAAGGTCTGGGATAAGGCAGCAAGCTTCAAGGACAGCATTGTATCTGATGAGGAAACAAAAGCATCAATGTAGGTATAAATATCAACCACTGAGGCTCTTGTACACTGCATTATGTTTGACCTTACTTGTCTTGATCGTACACTTTTCCAAACAAGATGTTTTCCTTCAGCGAGTCATTGAGGATCCATGCTTGCTGGGATACATAGGCAAAGCCACCAGTGGCAGCTACATGGCCTTCTAAAAGGGTCATCTGCAACACAAACACAGACGACTGAAGGCAGAGAGAAACTGGAAACATTTGTCCTTGGTGATTTTATGTCTGGAGTGTCTGATGAGGAAACCTATTCTAAAATAAATAAATCTAGTTTAATGGGCAGAAGAATCTCACCTGGCCCAGTAGAGCAGACAGAAGAGAGCTCTTTCCACTCCCAACACCTCCACAGATTCCTACCAGTGTCCCCTAGAAAGGGAAGCACAACAGCATTGTTAAACAACGGCAACAGTTAAACTATTGAAATGTTTGACAACTCATACTTAAAAATATCCTTAATCCATCTCATTTAAGTGTTTGTGCTGTTTACCCTCTTAATATGCAGGTCAATGCGGTGCAATGTCTTGTGCAGTGGGGGCCGTATGCTTTGAGTGGAGGAGATGGTGCTTTGTGGACTCTCCTGCTCCATATTTGTGAGGAGACTTTGTGCGTTGGGACCTTCCTTGCCTCCTTTGCCATCCTCTGTGGCAATATAGAGGCTAAGCTTCTCCCTGCGGAGCACACGCTTCATTCCTCCTCTCTTCTTGGGAGGTGGGTTAGGTTTTGCTTCTGGGGAGCGAGCCTTTTCCCATACTAGTGTGGCATCACGAAATTCCACTGCATTGTCAGGATCCTCCATTTTGACCAAAACAACCTCTCTGTCATCCATCATGAAGAGTCTCTGTGGAGACAAGGTTTTTTACACTCCTTTTATTTTCCAGCCACCATTTTAATTGGATAAGAGACTACCATGAGTGGCAATGATTTCTGTATTGGTTTAGCATCATGCAAAATGTTGCAGAATGCAGAATGTATGCAAAGAAATAACACACTTGACGTCCTGCAATATTGTGAGATATTGGCACCACAGTGATGGGCACACCACTCAACCGTCAGCCTTGTGCTCACGGCCAAATCACAGCAGTGTGAACTCATTGCAGTATGGTAGTACGGCCTTACATAAGCAATAGCTGGTGTATATTATGTCCTGCATAACTGTAAAAACACAGAACTGCAAGGGCATTTTGCTAAAGGCTTGGCAGAAAGGCTTGCTGACTTAGCTCAAGTTGACTGTGAAAACTATTTCCCACTAACATGAGACTTTTACCATGTGTCTGAAACAGTATGTCAAAAACACACTGAGTTACCTGTTTATGAAGAACACCTATCGATTCTGACGTAATCCAGTACAACAGCCTTGCTATAACTATAAACTTTTGTGGAGATTATAATGTTTAGACTGTGCTGACAGTATTACAAGATAACAGTGTCAAAAAAATTGAACAAAGATTGGATTCATTATAAGGCTAATGTATTAGACTGCATTAGAAAAGGTATTTATAATAGATTAACTCAGAGTATAATGTCATCATATGACGTGGCAGGCATGTTTGAGCATCAGCTGCAGGTGAAGCGGGCTCTCTCACCATACCAGCCAAGGTATCTTTTCTTGGGCAATAAACAGGTTTAAGAGCACCCACCCACTGCCCACTGACATTAAGCAATGGAGAATGAAAGTAACTATGATTCCTGAAGACTGTTTTGAGATATGGATAAACATATGCATAGTTGGTGAGTTGCTGCATACTTGGATATAGTTGGAACTGAAAAAAATAAACAAACTGGCTGTACACATTATCAACCTGTACATGTATTTTACTGCTGGACAACTTGGATAAAAGCTGTTTGGGCTGCTGTGTAACAAGGGAGCTTTGCCATGCAGCACTTTTTCTCTATTTCATACCTGAAATCTTTTGACTGCCACAGCAGCCTCTGTCAACGACCTTACAGCCAGTGGTGTGACTTTCAGGGCAAAGGTCATGGAGTTGAAAACTGCAACCACAGTAAAAGCCTGAGGTAGGATATGCAGAAATGAAGATAGTTATTCTTAGAATAGAATTTCTCCCTCTATAGAATTGTAAAAGTAACAGCACATTCGAGCACACAAGTACTGCTTGAAAAACCTGATGTGTGTGAGTGTCATTATCTAGTCTAATCAGCTATAAAACAAACTGAAAGGTTAACAATCCATTTGGTTGGCTAAATATAATAAATATATCATATCTGCAACATTATGAGTCTCTTACAAATCTCATTTTTACAATTGTCACAATTTCCAATCAATGTTCTTTTAAAATTCTATACAACTAAACTGAGGATAGCTGCAACTAAATGACATCCAAAAAGAATTTCAACCAACCAATCAGCCCACTGTGAAGTCTTGAAACTGGTCAGGCTGTCAGTAAGTAAGTAAGCCAACATGAAATCTCATGCAATGATTTATCTGAAAATAATTACCGTACATATGTTGCTATTGTGGTCATTTTAATCATGACACAGACTTTAGGTCGTATTATCCATTTGTAATCACAAAACAGATAATAACAGCTCACTGATAACTCAGTTTAAATGTCTCCAGTGAAGACAGACATATGTAGTTGACATGTTGTTTACGGTTCCTCATGTAAAAAAATACCTGAGCTGCCGTGAGGTCATAACCCAAGGCCATGTGTAGGGTGAATGTGCACACGCTAGCTATCACCACGACAATGGGAGCCACGCCCACCGTGAGGCTCTGGACGACACCAGCCCTCTCTAGTATCCCCCTCTCCTCTGCTCGAACCTCTGTTAAGAAGGGGAGAGGTTGAGACAGACAGAAAAGGGTGAAGGAATTAAAAGAGAAATGGAGGGAGAAGGAGAGACTGTGAGCGAGAATGACTCCCTTAATGATCTGAAGTGGATAGTCAATCAACAACATCAAGAGTGCCACTAACAACACAGAGTGGACAGCAATAGATAGAGGGGAGAGGGCCCTGCATACATATATGGTATGAAAACAGCTTTCAACCCTGCTGAACCTTGATAACTGTAGTGTAATGCCCTAATCATGTCCTTCCTGTTCCAAATTTCTCCCAAATGCACGTGCTGACTGCTTTGTTCACCCAGTTCACTGGCTGCAAAACAGTGGAACAGAAACTTGTGTATCCTTAATTCAGCCCTACCAGTGCTGCGTGTGAAATATGAGCACTCACTGCTCCTAATACATCTCATTTCCCAAAGGATTTCCCCTGGATGCTATGTGTTTTCCTGCATGGATTACAAAGCAAAGTCATATACTCCCAGCAAAAACACTGTTATCATGCATTTAACAATAGTAATTAAGGGTATTAACACGGTAACTCTTGGCACTCACTGGCCGTTAAGATAAATGCCAATTAATTATCATTATAATAGCTAATTATAAAAGAGCGGTGTAAAATGAGTCCCACCTGGCTAATTTGGATCGCGATTAAAGGGGAAAATAATCCTTATCCAAAACATACAGCTATAACCTCATGAGGAAAGGCCATCGCTAATTCATGGATAAGTAGAGCAGCCGAGTCATTAAAGCTATCATAAGGCCCTAAACACCTTGCAAATTAACCTTGAAGCCAAGGGATTCAAACTGGCCTTGATTATGAAGAAGCTAATGAAAATGGATTTAGGGTCAGGGGTATCTTGCCAGTTCACTGAGTGGATAAGTCTAATTTCAGGTGATTTATCTACTGCATCACTGACAGGTGTTCAAATGAGGTGACCCTTTGTTCTGAATGAGTTGCAAATAAAAATTATTCACAACTACTAAATTGGCATTCCCATAAACCTGCCGGTCCTCACCTAAAACAGGAAATGAACAGTGTATTATGACATGAGTCATTTACCATCATTGCACACTCACTGTGGATATTCTGAGCAAAGGCATCTTCCAAACAATACATCTTGATGAACTTAATGCAGCCCAAGATCTCATTCATCAGCCTCACACGCCGGTCAGTCACTGTCACACACTTCTTGCGGAAATATGCCGTCAGCCGTGATGCAAGCATCTGTCCAGACAGGAATAGAGGAAATGATGACAAGAAAAATAAGTGGCAGGAGAGGAAATGAAAGCAGACGCAATCACATTAGCAGTACTGCAGGCCTGTCGGGGGGACCATCAGTGATAAATGCCTTTCACATCAATGCCAAGGTCTTGACTGTCAGGCTCCAGCTTAGGCTGAGCATAATTTGAAAAGAACAGCAATCAGCCTGACAGGAGAGTGAAAGCATAAGAGTTATGATGCTGTTTAAAGTGCTGGCTGTCAAACAGCCTGAGTTTAGGTTGGGATTTTAAAGAGATGAATGATTATGTCTTCGACCAACCAAATTCACCAGTTACAAATTTCCAAAGTTCCAAAGTTCCAAAGTTCTAGCTAAAAAAATTATAAGTCAAAAATGGAACAAAGTCTCTGGTCATTATTGTTGATCAAATCTTTTTAATTTATGTGATGAAATTGCTTTTTCTCACCTCCAATGTGTTTGATTATTACTTTTTGGTGAAACCTTTATACACTGCTGCTGTAAAGAAACTGCCTGTCACAGCTTAAATGTGTGTGAATATTACTTTAGTAGAACTTTTAGGAAATTCTGTCATGAAAATACTTTCCTTTGGTGTGTTGACCACAGTATATAAAAACACAGACAGTTACCTGTGTTTATGTACGTGTACGTTATCCATTCTTTATTGTGTGCAACTGCAAATTTGTCACCAATTTTGTTTTCATCGACCATTACACAAAGCTAGACCCAAGCAAAGTTTTTATTCTCTGGTCTTATTATTAAAGATGCTCTATCTGTCTAGCCGCAGTCGTACCATGATAGGGTAGAAGATAATGAAAATGGCTGATCCCAGCAGAGCAGTAGGACCCAGGAAGTATGCAGTGTAGGTCAAACCCAGCATCCCCACTAGTGGCCCTCCAGCTAGCAAACAGCCCACCGTCACGGCTTCATACAGCCGCTGGCCATCACTGGTGCAGATGTTGATCAACTAGGTGGAAAAACAGTGGTGCAAAGTTTACATAAAGATCCAACAGAAACTTCAAAGCCTAAACTCGACCACACATAACAAGACATCAGTACTAAGGCTATACTGTTTAAGTAATTCTATTCATACAGTTGTTATTATTCCCACGTTTACTTGTTAGACAATGATTCTTCTTAAGCTGCTCAGTAACTAATCTTAAGACATCCTCCTTTCCCTCAGGCTGTAGGATTTGTGGAGATCTCAGCAAAAATGGTGTGAGAGAAGAACCTAAATCCATCCCAAGCATCTGTATGTGGTGCCCTGCAGCAGGGAGTGATTTAGTTAATTTGGAGATGAGTCCCCTCCAGGGTGATACCACCTACCTCGCCAGGACTGATGTCTTTAGTGCTGCGCAGGCGGAGGATTTTGTGGAAGGCAAAAGTAAGAGCTGCCCCACGGAGTCGGGCTGCGGTGCGGTAGTTGACAGCCCACATGAGGGCTAGAGACCAGGAGCGTATCAGCTCCATGAGGAAGATCCCTGCTACCAGAGACAGGCCGTATGGTAACCAGCCGTCCGAGATCTGGGAATATTCAAGCAGGGCTCGAACGAGGAGAGCCTGAGGATGAGCAGGGAGAAAGCGAGGGTGACAGAGAGGTAAAGAGACAAAGATGAGAAAAAAAAGAGCACACAGGAATTGCAGAACATGGAGTAGATGGAAAAAGAAAAAACTACAAAGAGACCACCAGATAGAAATGAGAAGGGCAGAGGGAATATTTGGAACATATTGAAGATCATAGGAGTAAAATGTGCAAAAAAATATTGAAAAAAGAGGGGTACAAGCAAATTATCAATAATTTTAATAATTAAAAGGGCTGACTTTCTTTGTAAGAATGGAGTGATATTTATGATATTTTTATGATAATACTGTAACTGTAACTACAGAGCAACATACACAGCACTGCTCAGTCAGCAAGTGCACTAAATGAATCACAGAGGAATGTGAGACAAATGCGTCATTGTGCAAGAACTAAATCCAGTTAATGCTATTAGTAGTAGCCAGCACACAGTGTATATGTAACATGACATCAAAATAAACAGATTAGCATACAAAGAACAATGAGACCCACTCAGTTATATTACACACATGGAACTCTAAGCAGAATTACCTACCCTATTACTATCCTTTTTTAAGGGAGAATGTTCTGCAATATCCACATCCTCTTCTCTCAAAATTTAAAGCCAAAAGAGTGGAAAATGCAAAAACAGCGTGTTTCTGGACCAAAGCATGACATGGTACCAACCAGCTAATCTATAGCATTAATATGGGTTTCACTATCTAAGGTTCTGTAATCTCCCAGTATGTTTTCATTTCAATTTCCAGGCCAGCGTGAAATGGGATAAAGCGATTTTCAGAAAATACACCCCGACTTCCGACTCCAAGCCAGCGACCATGCTGAAAGGCACATAAGCCGAATCAGCAGAATAAAAAGGGAGAGGATTTGGAGGGTACTCACCGGCCCCACAAAGCCTGCCACCATTGTGAGGAGGAGAGAGAAGATGGCCACCAGCATGCGGGTTTGGCAGAACCTCCAGAAGACTCTTGTCAAGGACGCTGCCTCTCGCCCTCGACTCTTCAGCTCTTCATGCCACATCGATTCCAGCCTGAAATCAGAAACCAAGAACACATACTCAAGACTCAATCGTGACATATCCAATTCAGCAGGGCACCATCATATTGTTCATGCACTTAAATGATAACACACAACAATTACTCAAACTCGGGTTTCTATAATGTGAGTTCTGTAATGGTACCAACTAACTATATGTGAAAAGTGCATTTGTGAAGGGCAACGTTTACAGCAATGAAAATAATACTTTATGTTCTGTTATTATTCCTTACATTGGGTTAAAAATACAGTATAATGCTGCACAAAATCTAGTATACCTTTGTAAAACCTAACCAATTCCTAAAGTGAAGATAACATGAGAGCGGTGGGGGACATAAACAATCATGACAGCTGAAATCACAAAGGAAAAATTAAGGCAGCCTGGCTGATAATAATAATAATATAATAACAAATTAAAGCCAACCTTCATTATAGAATCATGTTTCCATTAATTATGCATCACACAATTAGACTGAGGTTGCAACTACCAAACATGATCTGCTAATGTACTTTTATCACTGTATATTACCCCTTGAAGAGGGTAAAATATCTTGTTGGCCAAATGCATCATTGCTAATGATTCTATAAAACAGCAACCGAGCAGCTGCAGAAAGTAATTTAGGTCTTAATGGCTTTATTAAAAACGTATCAGAGATAGACAGAACATTAAACCAGCTAGACTCACACGCAGCCTGATAATTACTTCTTGAGGTAAAATGGTGCTGAATCTAAGAAATTACAATTAACTGCAGCCTAAAAGCTGCAGAGAGCACAGCTTGATTCCCTGGAAATGAGACTTCAGTGTGAGTAATACATTTGTTGCCAAAGCCCATCAATGGACCAAGGAGGAAACATTGAACAATATACTGAAAATACAGCCAGATAAATGAGATTTTCCCATATTAGCATTATGAAGAGGTCTTTCTAATATGTTCTCCCCCTATACAAGTAAAAGTTGGGTAGAAACACATTTTAATAATACTGGAAATGCACTCAGAGAGATGCTACACCCGCGCTACAAGGTTTGTGAGTTTATTGTGGTATAATAAAGTAATGTTTCTACTTGAGCGTTTTTGCAAGTACTCTTAAAACAAAGGCAGAGGTACAGGGGTGGGGAGTACTACATGGTGGGTATCTCCCACCCACACGAACAATACTCACTCTGAAACCACACCATACACACACACACAAATGCCCATGGATAAACAGATGGAGCAATCACGCACAAGATACGGCTGTCTTTTACAGCCAATAAAAAAATGCCAGCTATAAACCTACACATCAAACACATCGACTCTCTCTCCGCTATCCATTGGCAGTGTCTGCTTTTCATGTTGCTGGATAATGACGCCGTGTTAGAGTGATGACCCCCACTAACTATTGGCTCGAAATTGGCAGCAAAGTTGAGTAAACACCTCTGTCACACAGTGTCACTAAAAAATGAACCTTTATAAAGCCTAATAAAAGCCTGATTTATTAGATTATTATTATTATTACATGAGATTAGATTGCTTTAGGTGACGATGGTAACCTAGTAACTCGGGGTATGGTGACATTCAAGTGTATTTATAGTATCAAATGTCAACATCTTTTCCAAGATAGGGGCCTGATTCTGAGATGGAGACTTTAGTGGGCCAAAGTCAAAAGATCGGACGGGAATGCATATTCTCTGTGCGTGCGTCCTGGCCTCACCTCTGAGGTTGCCAAGATCATCTAGTGTCCAGCTTTCTGTGAATGAGATTTTGCTTGCCTGCCTTTAAAAACAAGCACCTGCCTTTAATCTTCCCCAAACTGCACAGTCACTGACACACACTGAACAATCCAATCCACATGAAAATAAGAATAAAACAACCTGCAAATAAAACATGTCAGCCTGTTGTGTGATGAAATTTCTAACCATGAATATTAATTATGATCACGTTAATTTGAATCCTCTGTTTAGATTCTAAATGGAGAGACAGAGAAAAAGAGTCAGACTGAGAGACATCTTGTGTTTGTCTTTCTCTTTTCTTTTCAGGGTTGGAATGATTTGTGAAAATTATCAACAATAAACAATAAATTCAGCATCAGTGATGTAAAAGATACTCATCTTTTGTGCACACTTCTCTGGTCACAGTCATGGAGACGTGTGCACAGTGGTGGCTGGTGAATGAGCACTACAACCAATGTCCATTATCTCAGTGAAAATTCTGCTGTGATCCTGTTGTTTTGTTCTACAGTATGAGCAGACACACCAGGATGGAGGATAAATTGAATATTAAACATATTTACTAAAAGTATAATTGAAGAAAAACAATTTACTGTAGTGCCGATGGCTGGGGTTGTTGTTGTGTGTGAGTGTGTGTGTGTGAATGTGTGTGTGTGCGTGTTTTGCTTCAACCACATACGATTTTCAGGGAGTAAAAAATGTTTTCCAGCAAATATCAGATAGTTACGCAAGAGTTACCACAGCTCCCGACAGGAGAGGACCACACGGAGTGAAAAAGGACTTAAGTTCTTCGTCTGAATCGTGGATACCAGCAGACACTCTGTTTGAGGGAAACTCTGCCCAGCATGCGAAACTCACCTGGGTGGCGCTTAAAGTCCTCAGGTAAGTAATTTGGGGTTTAAATCTGACTTACACATGCGTATCTCAGCTCTGAATCAAGCCCTAGACCCTAAGTGTGTGTATGTGTGTTTGTGTGTGTTTGTGTGTGTGTGTGTGTGTGTGCGCGCGCGCTCACATGCATGAGTGGAATGGAGAGCACCAAAGCAACAGTGGGGCAATCCAAAGGAAGAATATTTGGTTTTCAAACATGGCTGAAACACTCATAGGAGCCATCTTCCCATTACGCCAGATGGCAAACGCAGATGATGTTTCAAAAGTGTCTTGGCTAGGACATCACATTTAAAGGTTTGCACCTCACTGAGCACCAACAAGTGTTAACTCTCCCAGGGAGCTTTTCCCATTATCCTCTGGCTATCATCTCTCCTTTGCATTGGAGTTGCATAACTGTTCTTGCTATGTAAACACAAAGTAAGGGCCTGACCACACCGGTGTGCTCATGCATACCATCACCCACCCGTGCCAACATAATAGCTTTGCGCCTATTCTGCACACACACACACACACACACACACACACACACTCTAGTGTCTGGCTCTGTGTTAGACCCATCAAAGAGAACGTGTCATTTACAACATGCACAGAGTCACCAGACACAAGACTTGCACAAGCCAAGTCACCCTCCCTTCTACTGGCGAGACACATGGCCATGAAATCACAGCACATACGTCAAAGTAAAAGCATTGGTTGCCTTTTTAGTAAGGAAAAATCAAGTAAGTAATGCTCCCAAGGGCTGGGCTAACCTGGCACCTGTCAGTGAGGGAGACTGAGGGAGTGCATGTGTCCTATGTGAAGCAGTTAATGACATAACCACTCAAGTCACGCACTGACTGCCGCAGTAATCTCTAATCTGTGGTATACTTAGCAGCCTCTCAGCCTTGCAGAGTCTCTGTATTGGTAAATATAGACTGGATGTCCATCAGTTGAGTCACATTGCACAGGCAGACCACACATGGGTGCTAAAATGTGTTCAGAGACAGTGCAAACATGCAAAAGGCTGGGGTCTCTGCGTTTTTATGCACAGCCCGGAATCTCATCTGCCACACTACAAATTCCCACAACAGAACAGAATGTAACATTTTGAGCCTTGACCTGGCACCTGTTTTCCTGATATTGTATAGTCTGTTTGTCCAGCGTTATCAATGTACTACTCACTCACATATACTGTAGGCCAGGAAACTCAAACAAGGTTTCTCAATATTTGTTCATGGAAGAAAAACAATCTCACAGCCCTGACAGGGTGAGTGAAAAGTAGGGTGGAGCTGACAGGTAGCAACTTCACCTAAGCCCTGACACAACATAAACAAACTACTCAGGTTCTGAAACAACGACTGACTCTCTCACCTTGACTC
>OMOW01036241.1:24086-38060 GCA_900312555.1 Lamprogrammus exutus
ACGTGTGCTCTTCCGATCGTTCAACCATTTTCCAAAGAATATTGTGGATATTTATCCTGTTGAATGTGTTCTTCCTATATTTCATGCAGCTACTGATTTCAGTTCATTTTAGTACACTGACAATGAATGTTTATACGTTTGCTTGTGATGTGTAATCCATCACAGGGAACATTTAGCATTGTCACATTTTTTTTGTCAGTTAAATTTATGTTTCAGTTGGAGGCTTCTACTTCAAGTCTTCAATACAAAACTCCTAAACTTTTGGATATCCTCTGACCTGAACCACATTTCAATCATAAATCACAAATTCAGATAATTATTTTCACAATTTCAGTGGGTTTTTTTTACTATTATATTTCTTATTCTTATTGTCTGCTGGGTTTTGTTTCTGACAACACAGCTGAGGAATGCAATGTTCCCTGAAATCTGAAATGTTGGGGAGACTGCCATGAACTGAAAATACTCCCAGCAAACTGTGATTAATGCTACAATTAATAAAGACGGCTAAATGCTCAGTGTGGATGATTACCTATTTGGATAAGTTTCAAGTCTGCAAGTTGATTTTCATATGGAACTGAAACGACCTGAAACCGGCGGCTGAATAGTTGTTAGAAAATGCACTCATCATTATGAAGAGCAAATGCTTCAGCAAATTTCTGGGAGTACAAGCGATCCCCAGCAAATGAGCTAAGACAAAACACTGCTACGGTTCTTCAGCTCATAACACGAGTGACACCATTTATCCACTGAACTCACCAGATATTTCTTTCAGCAGATCAAAAATGGCTTTGGTGGCTTCCTGTTGCTCCCAGCTGGCTTGGCTTCGAAGACACTGGGCGTCGTCTTCTTTGGGCAAAGTTCCCTGCTCTCTCCCTTTGGTTCCATTAGATCCATCCGACATTTTCTCCTTTTTGTTTGACTTTGCGATGAAATGGCGCCACGACGGCCCCTCTGCGGCATCATCCTCAGAGACTCCATTTTGACTGTCCATTTCAGCCTGGTCTTCATCGTTGACGGTTTTGGGTGAGGCCAAAGACTCTTGTGACTTGGATCGGGACAATCCTCGGAATATCATTTTAAAGTGAGAGGTTATGGGATTGTCAGAGTCTTCTGTGTTGTCCTCAGGACTGGTTTCATTACGCGAAGAGTCAGATTGTTGTGCCTTTTCATCTTCGTCTTCCTCAGCTTCATCTGAGGTAGGATCACAACTGGAGATGACAATACTTGGGATTGCAGCATCGGTGCCCTTCTCCCTGGAGGGACCGGGATTTTCTAAAGGTGGCGCCGTGGACTCCGGATTTACAGAGGTGATGTTTTCTCCTGTGGCTTCTATATGAGAGCTTGCGTTCTGTTAAGAAAACGAGCGATCAGGTTGTAACATCTAATCGTAAAAATCGGCCTTTACATCATGTTACAGCATGGCTGACACCAAACAACTACACTAATCAATACACCAGATCAATAACATTGTTAAAGCAAATAGAAAACTCAGCCATTGATTTTGATGAGCTGGTTGTAAATGTCTATAGGTCTTCAGTCCAAAGCCAACAGTGCCAAAATATCCATTATGCTTTTAATTAAGATGTCAACTTGAAGAAAAGCAGATACGTGGAGGTTTTTACCTCCTCTTCCTCTTGGCCTGGAGTCAGGAAGTAGGCCAAGCCGCTAAGTAGGCCCCACACGCCCCCGTAATGTTCCTCTTCATTCAGCAGTTTGTCGAGAGGGCAGAGGAACTGAAACACAGGCTGAGTGGGGCCAATCAGCTTTTCAGATACCAACTCCTGCAACAGGAAATCACGTTTCAGTAAATGTGACGCGGCAAAGCTCTTCAATCGTCTACTCCACGAATAAACCTACATTTTTTTTATGTGTCCTTTACCTGCAGAAAGTGCTCCGCCGACACCCGAGCTTCTTCTTTGACCTCGTCGCTGACCTCCCCCTCCTCCAGCGCCAATATCCCCGGCAGGCTGGTGGAATCCTGAAAAAGAAGACAAGAGGATTTCCACACATAACGGCGCTCGGTTAACCTCATCTTTTAAGCTGTGACGAGGGAATTAAAATCAATATCCCATATGGATGCAATTACAGTGCACGGCATAGATGTTACAAGAAATGTTGCTGTTTGCGTTTCACAACAGTGCCCTCTTGCCGAGCATGAATAGACACAAAGAGAGGAAACTCAAGCATTTTTTGAGATTTAACGACACCCAGAATTTTTTTATCTGTAAATTTGGTTCAACTCATAAAATCCTGAGAGGACCTGACCATAACCACACAGTATATCAGTTCAGATAAGTAGGGCAATTAAAATCTTCATCCCCAAGCAATGCCTTTATCCCCATACTTCATAAGATTAAAAGGAGGGAAAATATCTAATATACGAGATTCTACTTGTGCAGTCAGAAATTTAAAAGGCGTTTTTATTCGTCCCATACCTGCCATCTGTTGCGGAAATATATGATGTCCATGTAAGCCTTTTTGATGTCCCACTGTAGGTTTTCGGGGCTGTCGATTTCCTCCAGGTGAAGTGTGAGGATCAGCTCCTCATTTTGCCAGTCAGCCTGCAAGCAGAGGTTCAGCTCAAACATTAACACACCACCCAAGGTCAGGATCGTAACAGCCTCAGTGTGTAGATAACAAAGCTGCAGGACATGCCACAGTGTCACTGCTGATTAGAACTCACATGAGGGATGCTGACGGCCCAGTGGCCAACACGCCACATCTCGTACGACAGCTTGAATTCCATCATGTCTTCTTGGACACTTGTCAAGTAGTCCTCCAGATCACTGTCCTCCTTAAATGGAGCAGCAAACATTCCGTCATGTTTCATAAATGCCATCTTCAGTTTAAAAGATTAGGTTGTCTACAGTATGTTAGTGCGGTGGTCTGACCTCATCAGAGTCCTGCTGGCTGTGAACTGAGCCCTCCCTGCTGCTGCCCTCATCCTCATTGGACAAATCATTCTGCAGCGACATGATCCTTAACACAATTTCCTGCTCCATCTTTTTCATTTTCTTCTTCTTGGCTTTCTTAGACTTCATCTTGTCCACAAATTTTGACCATCCTTCCTTTAACTTGTTAACTGAAACATACGGCAACCACATATTAAAACTAGCTATTAAAACACTCAACACTGATTTAACTGGAAATCTACACAGAAGCCATGCAACTTTTGAGCATCACTAAGGCAGGAAAATCAGAATGAAAAACTACTAAATGGGTTTCTGAATGTGTTTTTGATGTGCTAATTTAAAATCCTATGCGTATTGATTCTGTTTTCTTCAGCTATCGTTACTGTTTAATTGTTTGCAGTACAAAGAGACTGTTGGTTGAAGACTGCGCAGAACATATTTGGTATTCAGTCCTGTTGTTTTTATGTAATTAGCTGGACAAAAAAACTAATTAAACAGGGGATTAATTAGGCTATGGAGAGCAGACTAGTTAAGAAAATTATAATGTCACATAGCTCACAACACATCATCAAACTGTCGTGCAAACACTTACTGCCAGAAGTTCCCTATTCGCTGGACACCCACAAACCACTCCTGCTGACTTCAAGTCTTTAACCACATGAAAACTGATAAGGACTAAAATCAGGTTTAAATCTCATGTACTGTTCCTATCGTTAAAATGAAATAAACCTTATTTTACAAACCAGTGAAGCACAAAACGTACCTCTCTTTTTGCCTTTGATCCTGGCCTTGGATGTATTCTCTGCTCCCTCCAAGCTTCTACAAATCAAAAAGCAGCCATCAAACAATCTGGGTCAGGTCCAATTGCAAACACAGAGGGTGGCCGCTGCAGCCGGTGCTCTGAGGCTCACCATGACTAGGTCAAGCAAGCAAGCAGGTAGCAAAAGATGACAGCCACTCACACTTCACTGCTCTCATCCTCGTCCTCTTGCGAAGCCTGAGAGGTTTGTTCCTGGTCCGATCCACACAGCTCCTCCACAGAGCCTTTGGGCGTCATGCTGTCAAGCTGGCTCACCACCAGCTGGTTCAGGTTGTCAGGGTCGGACAGCCATGTCACCAACAGCTCCAGCCCTGAGGAAGACAGTAAACACTCTTATCCTATATATGTTTATTGTTACCACTATAAACACAGTGGTAAAATTTAGATTTGATTACACATAACATTAATGGCTTTTGGATCCTCTGGACACAGCTACAAAATTAACAGCATATAACGGTAAATAAGAATTGTAGCTCCCACTACTGATAATTACCATCAGCCAGTGAGAAACATTTCATTTGATGGGTAAAGTGAAGTATAAAACACAAAAAGTGCAGCCAAGTAATTATGTTCCTCAAATCAAGAATAATAATAAATGAGATTGATAAACTACCATGTTACTGAATGAAATGATGTTTTCATTAATGGATCCCTTCAAAATGTAAGATATTGTCATGTCCACAATTATTGAGGGAGACACTTCACTGTGTCTGATCTATGAACACAAAGCAACCGTGTGAAACACTGTTTGCAAAACTGAGCTGTTTGAAAAAGAACAGGTCTTTTTACATAATATAATGTCAGTACCTCACGAAGTGGAAACAGCATATCACTATGGGATTATCCTTCCTTTTCTATAAACCCAAGTTCCTGTTCTTCACTCTATAATGCCACTGATAATAAGGGATTACATGCTGTTCACTCTAGTAAAAAATAGTCTCTTACAAATGACTGTATTCCTGCTGAGTGTAACTAACGTTTGCTTACCCTTTAAGGCAACGATCTCATTTAAGGCACAGCGGTTGACTTCTTGGCCACTGAGAGACTCGGCGAAAAGGTTACGTACCACAGCCTCTGAAAACTCCCTGAGAACTGCAATCTCCTCATACCTGGAGCTGAACAAAGGCTCTCTAGAACACACAGCAGAGATGGATGAAATGTGTTTATTGCCACACATATCAGATAATGACTTGATATAAAGCCCACTGCATTTGATGTGCTACCCTTCAAACACCATTAACTACTTCCATGGAATAAAAAGCAGACCATTAGGATGTCAGTGCAGGTAAAATCCAATAAAAGTATGGTAAATTATTCATAGGTGATAAAGAAATATTGAGGTATTTATTGACTTCTGCAAACGACTGAGAGCAAAGAGTAACTGAAGTGGCAACAGTGGAAATTGCGAGTCGTTTTAAAAGGAAGAAAGTGGAAAAGTCCAACCTGTCGGATTGCTTTGCGTCATGCAAGTGCTGGGTCAAGATACGAATGGAGCCCACGACCGCCTGGCAAACGTCGAAGTCTTTGGCTCTCTCGATGATTCGGTCGATGACAAAGTCGAACTCTCGGCTCAGCACCCGATGCAGGGGCTGCTGCTCACACGGCTCGGGAACGCCGTACCAAGGCAGGACCAGCTGGGCGTAGGCACACTCGAACACTGCGGAGAGCAAACGCAACACAACATAACGATTCACATGAACACTGGGTTCACACATCAAGTCCTGCAAATTCAGGAATGTTTCAATGGCCTTCAGGCTCTATTGGTGAAATTCAAGGCCTCGGTTTTTACTTTCTAATTATATATTTTAAAGCACCAAACCTCCGCCATCACACATATACACTGCAGGGTTTTCTGTCTGAACATGAGGTGTTGATGAAGACAGGTCTTAACAGCTGCTTATGTTTTTAAATGTACAAAAAACAAGTTTGAAGCCTAAATTGTTACAAATAGAAATACAGACTTGTGCACCTGTGAATTAAATTATTTCTAAGGTACTGTATGTGCAAAACCTTTAAACTATTAAACACCACAAAAACATGACACTGTGTTGAGCTGTGATATCCACAGAAACAAATTTAACAGTGCACGAAAAAGAAGCACAACAACCAAAGCTGTTGATGCACTTTTGCAAACCACATTAACCCATTTCCTGTTAAAACATGACTGCATGTCTCTGTAACAAACCCAGGCATGCACATCTTCATCCTCAGTTGACAGGGAGTGGTTTTTCATCTTCTCTCCTCAAAGCTCCTCCTTCGTGTAACATGAGCCCCAGCTGCAGCTGTGTCTATGCAGAACTGTCCTTTTCTATTGTGTCATGTCAAAACTGGGTGATGTTTTTGCTGACTAAACACCCCGCAGTAAGGAGTGGAACATAGATTTTGCATATGCACTCATGCCTTTGTGTAAACAGTCTCTAACCTGGAAAAATAAATAAATGAAGATTTGACTTTTAAACGAACATACCTGCTTAAGGGAGATATGTTTACATCCATTAGAACACCTAAATGATTGTAAAGTAGTGTTTGTTGTGTAAAAACATGTCTCACCTTGCTGGAGAGACCTTTTAACATGTGGGTACTGAGACTCAAGTGGTTCCGCCTGCCTACTGCTTCCATAGGTCAAGGAACAACCAAATAATCCTTCCTCTATAGTATCCTGTAAAGAGAAACAAAAAAATAAGCAATCTGATCGAAAATGATCACATTAAGAACACAATACAGCCTGAGCATCTAAGGTTTCAAGCAACCATACAAGTGTTTGGGCCTCAATTCAAGAATGAGCCTCAGGCTAAGACTCATAATGTGTCAATATTTGTGTTGTTTCCATTGTTTTTCTCATGACTCGTGGTTTTTGACCCACTTTCATCGCATGTGAACACGACCAACACGATTATTGACCAATATTTTTCAAAAAAGCATAATAATGTCGTCCAAATGACCTCACCGAAAACAAATGAACTCACTTCTAAACGTGTCGAGGCTGTTGCTTGATAGGCTTATGCCATCACATGTGACTTTTTTTAAATTTAAATATTAAAGTTTAAACGTGACAACGCTGCTCGTAAAAGCAACACTTCCCGTCGACGCTACGCATTACGTTACCTGGAATGGATGCTCTTCATCGTCTGTCTGGGTGCTGCTCTCCCGTCCGAGCTTCGTGACGATGAGCGGAGTTAAAAAACAAAAGAAAACGCATAAAAAGTACTGTGTCAACGCTCGACCACAGTCGGAGAAATACCAGAGCAATCCGAGGGTCACGGCGAGGGAGAGGCGCCATAGGTACATGGTCTTATTCTTTACAAGTCTCCCGTTTGGTTCGTGTCGCTCGGTCGGAACCTATGCGCGTTGTAAATGCACATCTTTAGCACCAACGAGAAGAGGAAGAAATTGTTTTCCATAAGCACGAAGTCAAAAGGCGGAAAAAAGCGAAGTTTATCAACAGGCAGAGCTGTGATTGGCTGCAGAGAGTCCATCTCTCTGTGCTGTTAAGTGCTATTGGATGCCATCTACTGGTTGTTTTGGTTATAGCATATATCTATCTATCTATCTATCTATCTATCTATCTATCTATCTGTCTATCTATCTATCTATCTATGGATAGCTGCAGATACAGATATAGGTACAGAATACATTTTTTTCCCAACTTCATTTTAATTCAAATTATTTTCTATGAAATATAAAATACATTTACAAATCACAATGAAACGTTCCTATTCAAAATTGAAAACAAATTCAAATATACTTTAGATTCTGATTCAAATTCAAATTATTCAGTTGTCATTCTAATGTTTCACATGATTAATGGTTGATGACATTCAACAGTTATTGTTTATAGCAGGAGGTGTTGAAGAGAGTCGTGTGACTCACGTGCACTCCAGTCATAAACTTGGACTTCAGACGTAACGACAAAATGTATAAAGATTTGCAATTCGACTTAAACACTGATGATTTGTGACTTGGCTTGGGCTTCAGGCTTTTGACTCAGAAAGCCTTAATATATTTTCCAAAGTGCCACTAATTAAAAAAGAATTGTGCGATTAATAAGTCTACAGGAGAGAGAGAGAGAGAGAGTGTGTGTGGTGTCCATGTACCTGTGTGCACATGTGCTTATGACGCTCTAAATAGGTAAGCTACAGGTTGTTAGAGAGGCAAAGTTTACATAAAACTTTGGTATGAATCATTTGAAGATACTGTTGGTTATCCTACAACTAAAATGTATATATTTTTATAAATCACAACTGTTACTGATACCTGTTAAATGTTAACCTCTCACAAATGAGCTCTGGAATGACTTCCCCCTGGAAGACCAGAATGCTGCTGTGAGAAGAAAATAGTGTTTACAGTGTTTTTGTTCACGCTCTCCAGCTGTTGGTGGGCTTAAAAGAAACAAAGCACCATTACTTTCCCTTCCAAAGTTACACAAAATCAGCTCACTGCTTCACTACAAGGAGTCATTGAAACTGAAGAGGCATGAATACATTCCATCAATACAAGATGGAACTAAACAAGTTTAAAGTCATGTATGCAACGCTTTTGGCTGATGAGAATTGCTCAACTTTAAAAAATATCCTGAACAAGCTGCGTGTGTGTCACTAGATGGCGCTCTTGAGTGAATTTAGGTGTCTTCAGCCTCTTCAATCAGAGGAGGGAATTAAATCAGGTCCAATAATTGTAGTAAGATTATATTACATTAAATTGTTGAAGTCCTCTTCTGTGGTATCTGCCCATGACGTGACCGCAGCACAGAGGTCATGACGCAGGTCAGCCATGATGTCATTCTGTCTAACAGCTGAAATTATGCAACAGCCTGCCTGGCAGAAGGCTGTCAATTACCCAGTGTCAATAGTGGCTTCGGTCAGCCGTAGGTTTCCATGGAGTCATGCTGCCGTTTTCACTTAGCGGAAGAGCAGGTCTACAGTGCTGCTTGCCTAATGCCACACAGGCAGTGCATTAAAGGCTGTGATCCCTGGAGCCTCTGATTCATTAATCCCTGTAAGAGTCGTAATGGAGCAGATGTGGAACAGTTTACTGAATCGATTGACAACCTTCTATGGAATGATATGAACTTTTGTTGATACATTAGATAAAATGATATAAAAAACTGATCTCCCTGAGTTATGTCCAAGACTGGCTGAATACTGTAAGGAAGATCAGACTGTCCAGCAGGGGAAATCTTGCAATCTAATATTGTTGCTAAGACTTTGTCCTACATTCAAGATCTGGACTAGTACCACTACTTTTCTAGTACATGGTAGCAGTGGTGTAGGGATTTATGTAATATTAAAGGCCTATTACGAGAACCTGACCATCCTGTAATGAGACTCATGTTTATGAGGTTGCACACTTCACCGCAAGTCAAATGGCAACTTAAGAATAACACGGTCCGTCTCCCTGAGTGGGGCACAATGTTCCAAGGGGACAGTAACTGGTCAATGAAAATGGCTGCAAAAGATTAACTATAGTTGCCAAGTGGCACTGTGGCCTCATAGCCAGCATTATACTCACACTGTGTTCAGCAACATAAATGTGTGAATGTCTAGATTGCAAATATTGCAGAGATCAAACTCACGTCAACGTCCACTCAAATTTGATGTAGGATCTGGTCTACGTATCCTTTCTTACTGCGTATATACAATTATAATTTCAGTTCAGTTGACGGTGAGCGAAAGAGAACTCTTGACCACAGCGGTAAATAACTTTGCTTTGACGTGTGTGTCATTCTGACAGCTGAATCGTCAAAGAGTTCAAGGTTAAAGTCCTCAGTCACACTGGATGGAGTGAGGAGAGACTTGACAGGAGATCAAAGTATATTTAGCAGGTTGGAATAATCCACCTCACTACACAGTAACCCAGGCCCGTACTACTCTGCAGCCTGTTTCTTATACAAATGTTCTGCTAAATTACTAACACTTAAACAGTGAACTGTAAATGTTCTGACCTCCTACTCAACAGGCCTCCGTATCCCTTTACTGCAAGCATGCCTTGGTTGAAATATTGTCAGTGGTTAAACTTCTCAGCTGATTTTGGCTCACACCCAAGCATAACCTAGAGACCTCTGCAGCTCTAAGCTTACGTTTCGCGACGGAGAATGCCAAATGGCTTCCCCACAGCGACACGAATACCCTTCACACACAGTACCGTTCACACACAGCATTATATTTCAAAACCAGCCAGTAGATTCACTCAGTAGGTTGCCTTTATTTCTCTGTATCCGGCAAGGTTCCTGTGTTCAGGGAATGACATTCTGGTGACGGGCAAACAAAATGAAAACATGGGCCAAGAGAAGAGTGCATAACAAATTCCCCGGTACAACTAGTAGCAAAATACTAGTTGGTCCCTATAAATATTGTGGCATTTAAGTCCTTCCAAATGTACAAGATATGTTACAGTTAAACTTCACAACATGAACGGTGGTTATACAAAAAACAATTTACATGACTTTCTTAAGCTCATCATACAAGACCAGCACGAAAGCACCACCCATGCCTCTGAGAACGTTAGACCATGCCCCCTTGAAGAAAGCCTTGCCACCTTCGTCACGCGCAATCTTCCTCCAGCAGTCAATGGTGCCAGTGTACATGATATCAGCTGAGGATGGAAGAAAAATGAAATTACAAAGATGTCACAAATCAAAGTAAGAACAGCTCTAAAAAAAAAAAAGAAAAGTTTGTTAAGTTTGTTCTTTTTACCTCCTTTACGTCCAGACTGCATCATCATGCGACGACGGACGGTATCGAAGGGGTAGGACGTGAGACCGGCGACCGCAGTCACAGACTGAGCAATCATCCAGCTAACAACAATGTGTGTGTTCTTGGGATCTGGAAGCATGCCTGCAAACAAAATTTCCACCAGGAGGATTAACTTAAAGAGTCGAGACCAAGAAGTCAATTTAGACAAGAGAGAACAAACTTTTGAGAGTGCAAACTTTGTAATCTCTGGACTCACCCTTGGCTGTGTCGTAGACGCCGAAGTAAGCAGCTCTGTAGATGATAATGCCCTGTACTGAAACGTTGAAGCCCTGGTACAGGCCCTTGATGCCATCAGACTTTGAGATCTTCACCAAGCAGTCGCCCAGGCCTTTGAACTCGCGCTCATGTCCGCCTTTGCCGACATCAGCAGCCAGACGTGTTCTGGCGAAGTCGAGGGGGTAGACAAAGCAGAGCGACGTGGCTCCGGCAGCACCGCCAGACGCCAGGTTTCCTGCAAAGTATCTCCAGAACTGTGTATGCTTGTCCACGCCATCGAGGAAAATCTTCTTGTACTTGTCCTTGAAAGCAAAGTTGAGGGCTTGAGTGGGGAAGTATCTGATGACGTTGGCCAGGTTGCCTCTCCAGAATGAGAGGAAGCCCTGCTCTTTGGGGATACGGACAACGCAGTCGATGATTCCCTTATACTGCTGGTCAACTGCAATCTGTTTGCTGGCATGTTGTACCTGCAATCAAAGCAGAGGTACTACAGTGTGTAAAAGTGTTAAAACAGGGACGCTTGGTCATGAGTTCAGAGAAGTTCACCTAGCTTTGTGCTAAACATGAGTACAAACTAGCATTTGACCGTCTGACCTAGGCGGTGGTGGTTAAGGACATGAAGTCGGCCTCACAGACACATTTGCATCCATGTGCCAGAGAACAACTCTGACGGCACACATTCAACAATGCACGGCCCCGCCCCCAGCTGCCGAGCCCAGGCCCAAATGCAGCAGAGTCACGGCCCAAACCTTGCTGTGACCTTGTCTGTCTGGCTGTCAAGCCTCCGCCATGCTGACACTGATATGAAAGACGAAGCATTTTCACCTCTAACGACAAAAGTGACGTTCTGTCCGTCTTTTAGGTCCTTCTCGCTCCGTGTTGTCAGACTGCAAACTGCAGGCTGCTGTATTACGTAACAGCTCTGATACGCCTGCGTTACATATATTCATCTGTGCTGCATCAATCTCTGACCTCACTACTTTACCCCACGCAGTTAATTAACGTTAATTAATGAATCACTGCAGTGATGTTGCTTCTAGTCAGATTCACCCTGCACTCCTCAGTTAGACATTACTAGAATATCAACGAGTCAGCAGAACAGAAACACAAAAATCTGTTTTGCGGTGCAGATGTGAGCAGGAGACGTTTAATGAGCGACTGCAGCGCTTCATTAAAGAGGCAAACGCGCCATACAAGGGAAGACACGATAGAAGTAAGAGGCACACCCACCTGGAGAAGCAGCTTGACTCTCTCTATGGGGGCAACAGCTGTTTTGGAGATGGCAGCGGCAATACCACCCGCCAAGAAGTCCTTAGCGAAAGAAATGGCGGTTTCACTCATCTTCGGGTGTTGTCAGTCTCTGGTCGGTGAGGTTTGCCGGTGGAGCTGAAATGGCCGAAGTCAAAGTAGAAGAGAGGGGATTTAAAAAGACTGAGCGCGAGAGAAAACGTGATCTCCCACTCTCGCGTTTTGATTGGTGGAGTGCAGAGAGGAGTGGGCGGGGCTACGTGATGTCCTTCGATTCAGATTTGGTGCTTTCTGTCATCACTCAAGCAAAAGTCAGCAAATCTTTTCTGCACTACAAGCAAGCACTTTCACGTTAATACCAGACGTTTTGTTTAGATTGTTAAGACTTTTCACCAGTTTTGAGGATTTCCATTATGTGGTTAGATGAAGTTACGGTTCAAGGTTGTGTAAAATGTCATTGTGAGGCAGCTGAAGCCTGAGGCCCTCAACTATGGTGGGTAAAGGTCAACCCATCTGTTAATGTCCTTTGGCTGTCACTCAGTTTCCCACAGTATGGAGGAGGGGAGCATAATTCAGTCAGGTGATTCCACTCAGACCCTCTATCAGCTGATCAGTCTCATTATCTACATACCAAGTCAGCACAAAACTCCTACCAAGTCGATTGCATTTGTCGTATTATCACGAGAGATAAACTATACATGGATAAATAAAAGTGTGCATTCAAAACAAGTAAGATCAAACGCAACATAAAGAGACAAAGCTGCATTTTAACTAGAGGGCCGGCTCAGGACACTGGAGTAAAGCGAGCAAAAAAGTAGCAGATAGTTGTCCCTTCAAATGAGATCAGTCCATGATCTGATTCCATCGATCCGGACTTTCAAAAAGACACAAATACACACACACACAATACAACTTAACAATGACAAATGTGTCACAGGGGAAAATTTAATTTAAGCACATTTTCCTGTCACGATTCGCACTTCAGTGGTTATCCATAACATACACAAATTGTTATGAAGAATCCAAATTCAACGTTCATTATTCATTAACAAATGTCGACCGTTACACTAGCGGACTACTGTACAACAACCTCAAGAGGTCAGAATGCTCACATTTTAATTCACCGGGTAAAAGAGCATCTTCAATTATGACACCATGAAATTTAATGCCACATAATACATCATTGAAATAAAGCCCAAAATGAATAGAAAAAGGTCAAGGCACATGATGTTCAGTTAAAATGATTTAAATGCACTGAGGAGGAGTGAACAAAGTTATTGAGCTCACGTTTGTGCGTTGTCATGTTTGATAATAACAAACTGATAATACTGTCTGAAAAAAAGAGGTAGAGTGTTACTGACTGGACATTCCTGTGTTAAATATAACACATTTTCTATTATTTTTTACATCTGAACCACTTTTCACAAACACGAGCCTGTGGAGTACAACAATCCAGCACTTGCAGCACAACCATCTCATTTTGATCTAACACTGGACTTAACCGGTGTGGTCAGTAGTCATTACTGCTCACGAGACATTCTTGCATGTGCGGTTTCACCAGCGATTCCCAAAGGACGACTCCCCTGACCTAAAGTTCCTGTTTCTCAAGTAGCGCTTCACCTCTTGCAGTTCCGACGGCCTCAGGCTCTGGTCGACCCCCGGAGCCAGTTTGTAGCTCAAAGGTGAGACAATGTAGCCGTTGCGGTAAAGGCAAACCTGCTTGCACATTTCAAAGCAGGTGAACAGAAGGCCAAAGTAGGGGACAATCTGTGAAGGAAGGACAAAGAAATGGTTTGGCCATGACTAAAAAGCCATACGGCAGACAGAGTGTTCCATTTCATTCAGATCAACTTTTTGTGGAATTACTGCACATGACCAGGACGTCCGTGTGTAAAACAACATGACATTTGCAGCTGAAATATGATAATGGAGAATGTTGTTCCGCAGACAGCCTTTACTCACCCTCCTCACCTGTGATATTTCTGTTATGAATTACATACCACTGCTTTCCATGCTCCCAACCCCC
>OMOW01036294.1:2401-14595 GCA_900312555.1 Lamprogrammus exutus
GTGTGCTCTTCCGATCTCATGGCTTCACAACCCTGCTTCCAACCAATCCAAAACTGCTCCACTCTGCATTTCCAGGTGGTTGCAGTTACTCTGGCTGGTGTTGCTGTATGGTTGCTTGGGTGTGGGTTGGTTGCTATGAGTTGGAGTATGAATTTAATTGCACAATGGACAGAAAAAGCACAATAAGGTTTTAGTGCTGTTGAAAGAGAAACCGGGGCTGAATGTTTCAGTGGTGGTGTCCAGATGTTGCACCCACAATAATTTCCAGTTTAAACACTGCAGCAACCACTTTCAGTGAGATGAAACCTAAAGACCTGGTTTAGCATGTAGATTTATACAAGGTTTAGTATAATTCTATGGTTACGCAATAATCACTGCAGTTGCAGCAAGTAATATTTGTTAATATTGTTAATATTACTTTACTCTAACCTTAAACCAAAATGTACTTTTAACCTATTACATTCTAAACCCTGATCTTAAGATTATGTTTATGTATTTGTTGTAATGTATTCTAATGTTACCCCTAACCTGATGATTGATAACAGGATCTTGTCATGGACAGAACAACACAGATGCTTAAGAGCTATAACTCAGCCTCCCTGTACCTCCACCCCCTCCCCACCATCCCTCATGATTGACAGACTAAGGATACAGAAGGTGTCAGCTACTAGACCTGAAATTCATAGCTTCCAACACTAACAACTGGCTTGGTGATGCATCTTCTTTGTCATTTCAATTATAGATCCTTGTCTGAACGGTGCTGTAAATGACGTGCGTTCGCCCCTTTTGTCTTTTTTTTTGTTTTCCCCTCGCTTCCTTTCTGCACCTCCAACACCCCCTCTCCTTTAACAGCCTCCTTTTCTCACTGACTCGCTCATTCATTCCTGTGACCGGACAGACAAAAGCCATCTATAATTATCTGTCGCAAACAGCCCTCGTCTGGCAGAGAGACGGCGATAGACACGCACACACACCCTGTTTCACCCTGTCCACACCACTTTCACCTTTACCACTTTCTGCCAATACCCAGTCACACATAAGGTGTTTCCACTGTGGTCATGCAAGATAACTAATTTGCATTTAATTAGCAGTCATCGTGTCAAACTGAGAGATGATAGAAGCTATAAAGAAATCCAACACTCAGTAATTTCTCCCTTGGTTAAATGCACCTTTACCACCTTGACCCCTCCCCCATCTCTGCAGTTTAAAAATGATTTTTCCCGTCTGCCCTTGAGGAACATTTGAGCTGATGAAAGGTATTTTTCACCTGACAGAATCAACTCTACGCTAGCAGACCAAAATTAGTGTGTGACAGCAGATTTTGTTCGCTTGTGTCTGCACAATCTCACACACCCTACATGCAACGTTACTGTTAATGTGAACGGTTTTCCAAACCTTTCAAGATAGTGGAGCAAAGCTAAGTGTAAGAGTCGACTCTGACTAATGTATGCTCTAATTGTTTGCAAGCTTTTTTCCAAAACTGTCAGCAAGGAAAACAGAAACATTATATTTGCAATCGATCATTTATTCCACAAATAAGTTGGTAGAATGACGGCTCTACAAACTCTCTCTACCAGAAACACTAAGGGTCGTTCAATATTATATTTAGGACGACATCCTCAAATGTGAGTACTCTGCAACCTTTCCATCCAATAACTATAACCGACAGTTGGAGGCAGGGGGCTGATGGAGTGCCTCCACAGAAACTGGACCCAATGAAACATGGCAACAAAATAAAAGGGAAACCAAAGGCCATGAAGCAATGGGGACAAGGAAAAAAGATTAGAAAGGTCAGGATTGCTGCATTTTTATGATAGTCCACAGTGAAACCCCCAACTCATTGGAGGAAGTACACTAAAGAGAGACTAAGTGTGTGATTCCATTTTCCACTGTGGCAAGAACAAAATTCTGTCAAAAGCCCTGGTTGCTTGTAATTTTTCTTTTCATAAGGAATGGTCAACTTATAAGGTAGTGGATATCTATACAAAATGTTGAATATCAGCAGCTACACTCAAAATCAGTCGAATCCTCAGTGTTCACTGCCACAGAGAAGATAGAAGATAAGGATTAACTGCAAACAAGAGTGTGCGTTTATGTGACATAGTTAAAGTGTGATTATTTCCAAGGCGTGTGTGCAATAAAATGCTATGATCTTAGGCTGGTGCTGTGTTTAATCAGATTAGTGTGTGCTGCTGGGCACAAAAGACACACACACACACAAATGCACGCGCACACAACCAGGTTTCTGTATATGATGGATGTAGCAGATAAACTCCCCATTAATCTCATTCGTACAGTTTTCTATCAGCAGAGCCCCAGAGGCAGCTGACGCAGTGATCTGAATAGACTGGACCACAGGCTCCACCATCCATAATGTCAGCATATACTCACAATGCTGGGGAGCACTGAGCTTGTGTGTGTGTGTGTGTGTGTGTGTGTATGTGTGTGAGTTTCAAAGGAATGGCTAACTACTGCCATTGTTAAAGCTACATGAAACACATTTAGTGCCCAGAGGTTCTTAATATGCACCCTAGCACACACGCACACACACTAAAGGAGTGTGAGGGGCTGGAGAAGTTGATGCTTAAGGAAGAGGCTCATCGTCACTAGAATGTGTGCAAGATCAGATCAAAACTCGCCACCTAAATACACTGACTGAGTGGGATTATTCCGATGTATAGATCACTCACACGTGAGCAAAACACAGTTTTCATTCTGCTAGAATTTTATCGTCAGAGTGAAACAAGTCTTAAGTCTTTGTGTGACAATATGTTATAAAGCTTACCTGCCATGCAAATAAGGAAATACCGTTGTAGCACCTCTCTCAAGGCAAACACTATAAAAAGCCAGTAACAGGTGTTGTGAATGAGGGAACATTTGCGTGATGCTTTGTATTTGCTCTTACCGACACATTAAATCTGGTGCTGTGTTTGATGAAATTACCACCAATGTCTTTTTAGGAAATATGAGATTTCATAGTTAATGTTGGTCATTTCTGATTAAATGACTATGGAGTTTTGAAAGCATTTATAGAATCTAGACTTGCTCAATGGGACACAGGAGTTCTTCTCCCTCCACAATTCCAACAGACTTGACTCCACATTTGTGATCCTCTTACAGTTTGTCCAAACTCAGTGTATTGGTGAAATTCCCAAACAGAAATGCATTACTTGCATTTTACAGTTGGCTACACATATTCATTTTCACTGGTTCCTGCTGGTTTCATTTGCGCCGTCTTGTTCCCCGCAGCTCTCACTGTCAAGATTTGAGGCAACTGGTCACTGGACTTCAAGTGTGTTTGTTTGAGGGGCTGACAAGTCCAAATGTCTGAACAGACGACGAGAATCGAGTAACAACACATCACTCTTTGGGGTGCTTGGCATGCAAAATTAACTACGCTGCCTGCTCACAGCATCTTGTCTTAACTAAAGTCATAATGGTCAGAATGTGGATGGAGACAGCCATGTGCTTAAGGGGATCTGGAATTGATTAAAGGGTGGATTGACCCTTTCATATTTATTTCATTTTCTTTTAACGTGTCCTTTTTGCGATTCTATTTGAAGACAATGGAAAAAATTAGATCTGTGACAGATTGTGCCGAAGCTGAATTTTCAATTTAAGAGCTTCTTGATACATCTCGAACATGAATAGTGAATTATCTGAACTCCATGGAAAAGCGGTTAATTGTTGTGATCCTGTCATGATCCAATGATAATCCCCGCTAAGTCACTACTTCACCACAACCCTCCATTGGAGGAGATATGCAACATTGTGACCTAAAGAATTTAAAAGGCAACACTGCCCTCTGCTGAAAACATGATATACTGCAATGTCTGGGTTAAGTATTCTGACCTTTTTCTTCTCATTTAACTGAACCAGCTAGCATGTTTTCTAGTGAAGGTAGACTGTAAAGCAATCTCCATTTTGTAGCACAAAATTCTCAACAAATGTGACTCAGAGAGCGTACCACTGTAAACTTGTTTATGGCTACTGCATTTTAGTCCAAAATTAATGTGGCAAAGGTTTATTGCTAGCAATGTGATAGATGTAGCTCTATCACAACTGTGAACCCAGTGCGACTGGGTATCAACTCCAAATAGAGCATCGCCTATTGACTGATTAAATCCAAACATATCCAATTCGGTGTTAACACTTATTTTAGTCAGTGATGCAAGTATCATGATCTGGCATATTTACTTTGACTTTATATTTCTTGTTGGTTTTGATGATCACTGGTATTAAAGCTGTTTCAGTTGCTGTTTGTTTCTTACAACATGATGTAGCCACTGGGGCGGATCTTCCCTGTCTTACCTGTGTCAAGGAGATTCTTGCTGCTGTGCAGAGCATCAGGATGGGGCAGGCTGTAAATGGTGACCACGCCAGAGGAAGTGGCTGCTGCAAGAAGACCAAGTCTGGGCAGGAAAGGGGCCTATGGGATGGCATGAAAATATGTCATATTAGCAGGATATGATGGCTAACATCAGCTTTAGAGCAGTATAATCATCTTTCAAATGGCTCACCTTTCTGCTACAGCTAGGCAGCTCCCATGCCCCTGCAGGACACCACTTGAGATGCCAGATGAAGCCTTTGTCCTGTGCCAAACCATAGGCCAGGGCTGGCTGGGACTCTGGTCTGTAGATACAGAGATGGATGAAAACAAAGTTCTTAGGACATCTGAAAAATATACTGCAGATAAAAGGCTAAATTCATAAGAATAATTATTAGCACAGTAAAGACATTTTAATCCACAAATATTACTCAGCCATTACATAAGCATACCATTGGAAGCCTACTGTGCACAATTCCTCCCTACCTGTGGTCAAACTGCAGTTTGCCTACATCCCACAGCTGAATGAGTCCAGGTCCAGTGTACATCTCATTGACAAAGTGCTGCTCGTCCATCCCTTGATGGCAGGAAAGAGCGACATACTGGGTGGTTGTGGCACCATCAGGTGTTGGACACCACTCCATGGCCCAGACTGGTCCACCTGCATTCAGCAACATGTCCCAGCGCTCAGGGTGAGCTGGCATGGATCCAAACCTGGTCAGGTTGAGCAACACAAAGACTTCTAAAAATGTGAAAAAATACATTTTTATCTCAAAGTAACTAGTGTAGCCTGCAATGGAACCAGAACCAGGACGAAAACAGAGGGGAAAAGGAGTCAAAAGCCAAGTTACAAAAATGAAAAAAATCTGTAAGTGTGGATGCTACATATCTGTGCGGACAGAGTATTGAATTTCCAATGGTAAAACTGAAACAGTTCACTCTTATATTTATGAATAAGAAACTGTGGCATATGGAATCTATAATAAAATGTAATCTATAATGTAATGTAAAAAGCTATTAAATACAAATTACATTTTTAAGGTTATTCATTACATTTCTTCATCTTTTATCTCCTTAAAAGTAAGCTGCTGATCAGTCTCACCTGGTGAGTTTTTGTAGAGGCGTCTCCTCCATACGGAGGCGTTCTCTAAACACTCTGAAGTTGGCGGAATGAAGCTCCTGAGGCAAATACTTCTCCAAATCACTAAATAACACACAAAAAAAATTTGTTCATTCATTTTGATAATGAATTTCTATAATAGAAGTTTACAGTAAAATCACAATTTGGAGAGAGAGCCACAGTTGACAACTTCATTGAAAGTTTGATATAAAAACTTGACGTATACAAAAACATCTAAATACATAAGAACCAGGTCAGAACATGAGAGACATTGGCGAATGGAGCTGCATGAGGCCGATTCAACAACTTTCTCACAAAAAACAGTCTTTCAAGGTATATTGGTTTCTACGTGACAAGTGTGAGGGAAATTATGATATTATGCCATTTCAAGGGTTAAAATCGTATATGCTATCAATGAACATTTAGGTGATTAACATATTTGTATGACCGAGTCTCATGAAAGAGAAAAGTGGAAAAAGAACAGAATGACTTGTAGATGGGGACGGTTGGAGCATAGTCAGTTCTGCAAATGTAATCATGGAAATGTGCAAAAATAGTAGTCAGATACAGGAACTTGCTACACGACATCAAAACAAAACTACTTGAGACGTTAAACGCACTTCAAATATAGCAGAAAACGAGAAGTATGATGTGACTCATGTATTTGTCTATCTGTGTAAATATGGTACTGTATTTGTGTTCAGGGCTGACTCTGCTCTAAAGCCACTCCAGGGGGCGCTGAGAGAGCAGCCTGCCTGCAGGTATTAAATTAAGGACTTAAGGATGCAATATTGTCTTGCATGATTACTGATCATCTCTCACTGTTAACCTAGATCTCCTGCAACAAAGGTTTGGCAATTGTGACACAACTAACTATCCTCCATACCACTGTGCTACTTTTCCATTACTGCCACCAGCTGTCAATTTGAGGAATTGTTTTGAAACAATGAGCTTTTAATAGCTACACTTGCTTTAGAGGCCTCCTGAGATTTCAATGCTGAAAGTCACCACAGCAGTCCACATGATGGCAGTGTGTCCACTAAAGCATTAAAATGTATTTTACTTTGAGCATTTTACAATACTGCTCCTTTTAGAAAACGAAACAAACTTGGTAATTACAACAAGCATTCAAGAAACTACCTTTCTGGTACAAGGTGCCAGTCACTGACCGAGGGAACCCACTCTGGGAACACCCAGCTGCTGTAGTGCTCCTCCCGGCTGCAAAAACACACAGCATAATGCATCATGGTAGGTGAAGCAGACGTGCAATGTGGGTGTGTCAAAACTGCAGCAGAAAACAAGATTTTTTAAAAAGTGGTGGTGCTGGAGGCCACACTGTCTCAGACATCCACCAGGTTTAATTGCTTTAAATTGACAGATCAAGCAAAGGACAAGATGACATTTCCATCCTGGAGCCTTTTACTCTAACTAGTAAGACTGAGGATAACAAACACACTATACAGTAAAATACAATCAAATACCACAATCCAATGGTTCCAGCATTGCAAGTTTTCTAACATATAAATTCTAGTGTCCAAACAAGCTACAGCTAATGCTACAGCTAATGCTACCATGCAGCAAGAAATAGCAAAATTGCCACACCTTAATTTATGCAAACAGACACTGAAGCACAGAGTGCAGCTTCTTACAATTTCTTGACCGTCTCCGTGGCTTCCCAGGCAGGTAACATGAAACTGTTTGAGAGTCCATTGGAGGTTTTGCCAAACCGTTTGCCCTGGCCTTGCTGCAGGAAAAGATGAGACAACTGGATGAGAGAATGAGTTTTGGGGCAAGAATTTTACAACTTCGCTCACCTTTTCAAAGCTTTCATGATTCCTACAACTTTCTTTACCCATACCGACAGTTCTGAACCTGTGGGCTAGGACTCAGCCAAGTGGTCACAAGATAAAACTGAGGGAGGTCACAAGATTATTAACGGGATAGAAAAGAAGGAAAACTTTATTTCTGCCATACTAAATTCATTATTTCAGAATTCTTGCTAATCTTTGTTTTTCTCTTGTGAAATATTACATAATTTTAAATATCAATCAACTGAATGAAACTTAGAGCAAAACCACCCTTTGTTTTTGACTGTTCACGACTTGTATTGTAATTATAACTCTAAACTCACAGAACCCTTAGTGCCGGCACTTAAAGAGGACGCAGTAGATATCAAGAATACTAACAATGCTCATGTTGTGACGAAAAGCTGATGGAGTTCTCCCAGTTGACCCAGAGTCTGAGTCCAAGTCTGACTCCTCTATCTCTCCTTCTTCCTCTTCCATCTCCTCTGCCCCCTCCTCTTCATCATTTGGCACAAAGTCCTCATCCTCTGAACAATCACTGGCAATACGACCACGAGTCCTCTTTTGGACTTTACTTCTGGCTGGAATATAAAGTTGAATCTTGTAACAATGAGTGCACAGACTAATGCATATGTGTTCATGTATTGTTTGTTTACTTCTAATAATAAATCCACCCAAATAAATGTGAGTAAAATTGAGATGAGTGATAAAGAGTAAAGATTTCCACTGTACCTTTCCTGCCCTTGGTGCTTTTCAACCCAGAGTCTGGGTCTGGACTGGTGCGCTCACTCGTAGCGTCTGGCTGGGAATCTTGCTCGTCATTGGAAGGGCTGAACACCTCTTTTGCCAAAGAGTGGAGGTACTTCAATGCCCTGGAGGAAATATTTTTAATAACATTTTTATATGTAACAATGACAACTCAACCTCAATTCGGTCTCTACACCCTCTCCCTATCCAGGTTGGAGCATGTTTATGATCGGAGGAACCGCCTCCCAGCAGAGAATAAAAAAAGGAAAAGGATGAGGCCAATGACAGGGTGAAAGAAATCTGGGTTCTGCAGCTTCTTCACTCTGGCTACACAAGAACAATGAGGAGGAAGGGCAGCAAGAGTGGGAGGAGAAGTTTGAACCCCCCCAAAAAAGTCTATTGTTATTTAAAGACACCAGTTTTGGAGAACATTCCAATTGGGTTGTGCTGTATGCAGTATATAGGATGTGCTGTTAAAAAAAAAAAGACCTCCATATCTCTCCGAAGAACTTCTTAGAGGTGGAACTGGAGCTTCTGGTACATTCATGCTATCCTGCAGTCTCATAACCACCTTGAATTTACACACATCCCTGTGGCATATTACTCAGAAATGTTACTGAAGCTGGGACAGATCCATTAGCTCCGAGGATACATTCCTGATTTTGCTGTTCTCTAATCCTTTAATTAAAGAAATGTAGTAATACTGCAATATAAAATAACCCATTAAAATCACAAAATGCTATAATACAATACAGAGAATGCAGAGGCAGACTAAATGTGACCTACGCTTTAGCGGCACCTCTCCTAGGACGGCCACTAGGTGTGGTCTCCTCCACGGGTTCATTGGGGGTTTCCTCCTGACATGCTGGATCTTTAGCTGGAACCATTTCCTGTATCGTCTTCCTCTTCACATACTTTCTCTTTGGCTTTGGGGTCCCATTTTCCTGCTGCAAAGTATCTACAACTCCATCCTCGCCTGTTGGAAGGTTACCCTTTATAGAGAATGTTTTTTCAGCAGGAGTCATTTTTGATGGCGTCTTCTTGGTTCTCTCCATCTTTTGAGGAGTTTTCTGTGAGGTTTCTCCATCAGGCTGTTGGGGTGTTTGGTCTGATGCTTCTTGGTCTCCATCTGCAACCTTTTTTGTGTCCTTCCTAGGTCTTCCTCTCTTTTTTGGACACTTGGCTGCCCCATCTCCAAAGCTCTTTCTATTTGGCGTCTTTCTATGTCGTTTTTGCTCTGAGTTTTGTTTATCATAGTTCTCATCAGTTTCATAGTCCAAATATCTGGGATTTTTCTTCCGTTGTCGCCCACGTGAGCTAGGTGTTAAATCCAACATCTTCTCAGATGGCTTCTCTGGCCCTGTGAGGACAGGGGGATATTGTTACTCCACAAAATAACAATATATAAGACACCTGTGTTAGTGAATAAATATTCCAAATGGGTTGTACATGTAAGAATATGCTGTTTAAAATAGGACCTTCTTTGGGTGTCAAATCCAGCACCTTCTCTGACGGCTCCTCTGGCCCTGTGAGGACAGGGTGATATTGTTATTCCACAGAATAGCAGCATAAGACAGCTGTGTTGGGGAACAAATATTCCAACTGGGTTGTACATAATAGTATATAAAGGGATGAAAATGTATTCAAATGCCTCAAAGGACAATTTAGAGGGTAAAGATCAGTCAAAAGAATCATGTAACCGACTATCCTGAGGTCACATCCCACCAAGATGCTATGCTAGTTTTCGATGCAGGGTTTTAGAGCCATGTGATGGTTATATACCATTTCAGAGAAATTTCCAAACCTGAGAAGAACCTAATCAAATATATACAAACTTTTATATGATACCTGAGTCAGTGGCATCCATAGAATCTTGTGTTCTTGTTTAGTGGTTTTCTTGTTGGATGCCTCCTCATGTGTGGGAGCAGTGTCCTTGTCCCTCCGTCTGTGCTGCTGCTCAGACAAAAACAAAAGAACTTCGAACAGTTACATATTTCATTCACTGTTCTTTTCATTAACTAATGATCTCAAATAGTGTTTACACGTTTAATTGATTACTCTAGACAGGAAATTTGCCTAGTGTGGATTTGTTGGTTCACTTATAACTGAATCCTTCAGGGTTGTTGACTGTTCCCCAGTCAAACTAAGCCAGTGATTCTCAAGTATACAGTATAGTTTGCACATTGGATGAGTTCTACAAAAGAGGGTGGGAATAATTTTTAAAATTGTTTTCTTGAGATCAATTTCTCGTATTCTCGAGAAAACGACTTGGTTTTATACTTGTTATCAAGATTTTACAACCACGTTAACTCTACGTGGGGAAAAAAGTTTCTGCAGGTACACAACAGTTGTAAATCTGAAATAATCAATTGACCCCATAGCAAATGGTAGAAACCAATAACAACCTTCTCCAGTGGCACAAAGAAGAGGAGAACATCAGGCCTTCAACTGATATTGTAATTGATCAAAATCCCAAGTGCAACAAATGATCAAAACTAAACAGCACTTACAATAAAAAAGACACTTGCATCATTTATCACCTAAGTCACTTTACTGTAGGCCTCAGGAAAAGAATACAAAATATTATGATATTATGATAAGTCCTCTCTAGGCTTCCACAGAGGTGAGCTATTTTCCTTTTTAAAATGAGATTCTTAATTATGATTGTAAGCCACAATAATATACAGATCACAACTGTTGTAATTCTCTGCAGAAATTCCCTGAGTCATCTTACATACATACCGACAGGGGATGCTTCAAGTACCACTAGTGGTACACATGCCACAGTTTGAAAACCACTGCCCTAAGCAATATTGATTTTTTTTTTAAACGATAATAAACAAAATAAATCACTATATGCAGCCCTAATATAACAATATATACTCCATTAAAGGTACTCAGTCATGTATATTCACAGATATGAGCAGTATACCCACTAGTTTCATCATTATAACTTAGCGTTTCCTCCTTTGGTCATGTCACTCAATGTCCGTCACCAACACGGCAGGGTATGCTTGACAGCGGGTTGCAGGCATGTTACATGCTGCTAGCTGCGTGGCTGTTTACTACATATTTGACTGGAATTTCAGTATTGTGGGGTTGCATCAGCTCCCAAGACAGTCGAGTCAACAGAGCTACTCAAGCCTTCCGCTCATGTCCAGAGAATGACACACCAAACCCAACTCAATGATCACGGTGTTACATTCTCTTGCGAATTAACAGAGCTACGAGGCTACCAGATATATCGACACTTAAATCTTTTGATAGACTTTAGTTACTCTCTAGTTCGGCGCCGCTTTTTAATAGTAAACACGCCGAATAGTACTTTTTAAAATAAACTTCTCTAACTTGTTCAATCACCAGCGAGTCGCATTTTCTGTTACGTTAGCCGTGACAGGGAGCTAACACCAAACAGCTAACGCTAACTGGCTAAAGTGGCTTTGGGGTGTGTTGCCTCTCACACAGTCTCAGGGTGTTTATAATATTCTCCAAATCGGCTTGTAACAAACACATGGTAAAATAAATGCAACTGTAACCATTAAAAACTCACCCCGGTAAGATTTGGAGCTTCCTTGCCGGTGGCAAAGGCTGGAGAGCCGCGTACCAAAACCGGCTACAGTCTGACCACTGGGATCGAATCCCAAACTCCACTACCCACAAAGAAACGATAGAATATCACTGCAATGGTGGCGATATTTCCAATATATAAATCCAGATGTTATTTTTCATTGATCGCACGAAATAAATACAGGCTCCGCCGTTTTAAGCAGTCTGTTTCATCTCAGTTTGCTAAGCAGAAACTTGCCTTACACCGCCATGTTACTGTACAAGCATGGTGGTCCACACTACCCCCTATCACCTCAAAGCGGAACGACCCGCTGGTTACCTAGGTAGCTAAAATACATCAAATAAGAAACAGCTAGCTGGCCTTATTTATTTAATTTAAATTAAATTGTATAGTAAAGAAAAAATGAATATAACAACTAAATGCACAGGCTACAGAAATAATGGATTGAAGTAAAAAAATAAAAAATGAAATGAAACTTTAATGCCTGAGTAGACCATGTACATGAAAACATGCTGTAGCACAGCTCCAATGGCCTCTTTTGTGGGATGGAGCTGGATTTCAGGGAGCCAGTTCACTAAAGAGGCCATTGGAGCTGTGCTACAGCATGTTTTCATGTACATGGTCTAC
>OMOW01036294.1:14615-28809 GCA_900312555.1 Lamprogrammus exutus
TATTTATTTAATTTAAATTAAATTGTTCAGTAAAGAAAAAATGAATATAACAACTAAATGCACAGGCTACAGAAATAATGGATTGAAGTAAAAAATAAAAAATGAAATGAAACGTTAATGCCTGAGTAGACCATGTACATGAAAACATGCTGTAGCACAGCTCCAATGGCCTCTTTTGTGGGGATGGAGCATGATGTCATCGAGCCAGTTCACTATTATGAAAACGATGGTGTTACAGGGATAGTCATATGTTTTATATGACAGACAGTTTTACTTTAAAGACTGTTATTATTATAGATTAATTGTTAACCAGGAACACAACATTGAACAAAGCAGGCAGGATATCCTTTACAAGCTTTTGCAATTGCTTACACAGACAGTTCAACTTGGGATATCAGTTAATTTCATCTGGGTTCCATCTCATCAGGCAATAGAATGTGTTGATTTGATGGCTAAAAGGGCACTTAAACAGGACAGGGTTGAGATTGACTTTCCAATAAGTAAGAGTGAAGGAAAAACCTTTCTCAGGAGTCAAGTCTACAATGCATGGCAGCAGAGCTGGGAGAGGGAACAGAGAGGAGGACACATCTTTAACATCCTACAGAAAATTGGAATGAGTAAAACAAGAGGACGCAGTAGACGGGAAGAAGTAATTTTTGTTTTGTTTTTACCAGATTACGAATAGGTCACAGTGGACTAAAGTCAACCCTATACTTAATCGGTAAACACAATGCAGGAAGGTGTGATGGGTATCAGTGTATGGAGACGTTTGAGCCTATGCTACTGCATTGTAGGCAATATCAGGATGAGAGAGGGAGGATGAGGGAAAACGTCCATTTATCTTTTACAGGTGGGTACACAATATAGAGGTGCAGCACCTTTTAATTCTAATTTTAATGTTTGCGAGATACAGGGTTAATTAATAGGATTTAGTATGAGAATAGAATACTAGAAGCTCTACCCACACTCCAGTTCACTAGGTGGCGGTAATACACATTTCAGTTGGATGTCAACCGCCTCAAACAAAAGCAAAAGAAGAAGACGATCACAACACGGACCTGTCACGTTGTTGTGTTATTCTAGTTTGGCAAGTCCGTTAAGACACCTGCCAACACAGCCGGGACATTTGTGTAGCGTCAGTATGGATGTTTCCCTCCTTTGGGCTCTAGGAGAGGCTGGCAGATATGAGCGATTTGTAATTATATGTTGTGTAAATTGATGAAAAAGTATATTGAATGAGTGAACGTGTTTGTAAAATGAGATGTGCATTAAAGCCAGTAAAAGTCAAAAAGCCTCACGACCAAGTTAAATCCTCTCCTCCCCTATTGTAAAACAACAGCTGATTTTGTGTAGGTAAACAGAATGACCTCCATTAAGGCCACAGAAGTAATAGTAATGATTTAAGTGCTTAACTGGCGTTCCCGATCTCAGACAAATTTTAGGTATGTTTGCAAACAGAAACGTCCTTGATTAACTCAATGCAAAAATAAATAAATACAAATAGACTGTCTATGTGAAGGATCAAGCAGAGAAGTCACAGGTTTGATGCAAAAATAAGGATTTTATAAACCCAATCATGGGAAATCTGGGTAACAAAATCAAAGTGCGCTGAAATGAAATAACAAAATTGGCTCCTAACTAAAGATAAAGAATGTGTTGTGTTATTTAATTAACATGCATCTACTCCAGCATGAATGTAAAATATGAAACAGAGTCTTGGTGTTCCTGGTGCATGGTTATCCACACTGACCAGGGTATGGCAGATTATGCTGCCATCACAGTCTATGTTTCAATTTCCCAGGACAATGAGTATAATGGCATGGTTGTTTCTTTTTCCTAAATACATTTTGAAAGTAGGTCAAATGGAACTTAATGGAAGTATATTACAGGTTACATAAAAATACTTAAAACATTTTTAAAAAAATAATCAAAAGATATTGGGCATTTTAAATTATTACTATGACTAAAATTATTGTTGGGCAAAAATGTAAGACTCCAAACTGTATTGTAACTTTATATTTACAATATTTAAATTATTTAAATGAGCTCAGAGATTATGCTCCAGTGGATGGTGTGAAACAAAATGGAGGTCCTGGTCTGTGTGAGTGGTTTCCTGTGAACCTCGAGTTTTTCCCCATTACTAAAACTGCACAGTCAAGAAATATGTGTTCCGTCATATCTTCACTAGTGAATCTGATGTTTGGAACCACTGAAATGATGTGTTCTGTTAAAAACTATTTTTTTGGCTCTGATCTTCGCCCCAAAGTCAAGGCTTCAGCGTGACTGGCTGGATCACTGCATCCCTAATCGCATGAGACAAGTAGCGTTGAGGACCTGTGGGGTAGACATCTGACTAAAACAACAATTTCAGCCTTTAGTGAGAATTGATGTGGCAGGTTACAGCCCCTACATCATTGTAGGTAAAACAAACGTTACAGACTCACCCATATACTGACGACACTGAGCCCACGGTGACAATTATTTTTTTTATTATCTGTTATCATAACACTGCTGGTACTATGAAATAGCAGCAAATAACTTCTAAAAAATAAGTACAGTATTACATATGCAGATTACTAATGTTGTGTTGGCTGAGACAATATTTTTGGGCTGGATAGAAATTATGTCCCACAAATTGGAGAAATTAAGTGCTTTTGCAATCCATTTCTGTTGTTTTTACAAATTGTCCAAGGCTAAGAACTGACTCTTTATATAAATTTGGAATATATTATCTATAGATGCACTGTATGGGGGAAACACATCACAAATTGTTTCGGATGTGATAGGACTTGATTATTATACTGAGCTCCTTGACCTTGACTCAGCAGGTCAGGACAAACTCAAAAATATTCATCTGGTATAGAATTTAAGAAATAAGCTAAACTTTACATGTTCACAATTGACATTCATATAGAGCATCCATAGGAGTTGAGGAGATTGTTGATTGACATGGATATCTCAAAACATTGCTTGGCCAGCTGCTTCCGTTTTTGGCTCTCAAAATTCACTTTGTGCGTCTCATACAGTTTTCGAACAACAATTTCCAACTTATGGACCTTTTCAATTGACATTTATGCGGAAAAAATGTCCTGGCCTTAATGAGAATGACAATGAAAACATGCCCAATCTTAACATTTTTACATGGTATGTCTAATTTCAAAAGGTCTAATTATTAACAATTTCACTGAGAGTGTTGCACATTGTCCTATTAAAAAGTCTATTACAAATGAGTATGTATCTGGGATCAGTGATGCTGTGACATTGGCCATACTTTTAAAGTCTCTTTGTGCTGAGCAGTTCTTTCCCTCGTACCACTAAAACAGTTCAAAGTGCATGCATGTGGATTCAATTTTGGTCACGAGCATAAAAAGATAGGAGGTATTTCAACAGCAAGGAAATCTTATCTATTCTTATCTTATCTTATCTTGGCATAAATCTTTACTTGGAAAATCCACATTCGTTTGCATTTCTAATTAATTTGGAATTTCACATCAAATAATCTAATAAAATGTAAGATTTAGTTAGGTATCTGAATATAATCCTAAATTAATTTGTTTCTAAAGAGATTGCGCATGTCATTTTTCATTGACATCCATGTCCATGATTTACTTTGATTAAAGCCATTCAATAATGCTTTTTGAAATACTTCCCATGTACAAGGTTTATATATATATTAAACTTAAACGACACAGGCTATTCTTCCAAAAGGCATCTGATGAAGGGCGATGAAGAGTAATGCACTTTGAACACAATCAAATACCAAAATTACTTCTGACCAAGCAGTTTTACATATTTGTTACAGACATTTCACCGATTAAAGGGTAATCCTCTTCAAATGTTTCAAAAAGCAATAATAACATAGTTCATATATTTTCCAAACAAAACTAAATATAAGTGCACAATGAAGGGGGGAAAAATCAATAACCATATACATTCATAAATGTAAAAAAGCTGATCAAACTGTTGTAAAAAAAATAAAAATAAAATGACAGCTCCTCCTATATCAATCTCTTGTGCAACAAAACAAACTAGTGTTAAAACATCACAAACGAACAACTGACACCCACACAGAACCATACAGCACTATAGTACATACAAAATGCAGTGTACATAAACATTAGGCTACACATGCTATTGATTAAATATGCTAAGACAGAATAAAACAGGACTGTCTGGAAGAATGAAGGTGAAGAAAAGAAACACACACACACACTCCATTTCAAACGCTCACAATGCTACCTTTCCTTGATCAGATTGAAGTATCACCAATGTCAACATGTGGTGATCCAAGAGGATGCACGTTATCCTGTGTTCTGTTCACACGGCCATCAATAGACATGACTGTGTGCACTGTGAGCGTGTTCAGTCATCACAAATCCATCAATTCAACGATCCAACTTGTTGATCGTCAACAAAGTTAGTAGCCAATTGTTTAAGTCATGTGACATGTAGAGCCAATAATGCTTTTGTGCTTAATTTCCCTGCTGATTCACAGTTATGAAGGGAATGTACGTTAAATTGATTAATAACGTCTGGGATGACTGCGATTCCGCTTGAAATTATGCTTTGAACACCATCTTATGATGGTTAAATGATTGTTAAATCAAAACTGACTAAATAGTTCATTATTTATTTAATCATCTTTTTATATGGAAGCTGCTGTGCAGAGAATATGAAGAGCATTAAGAGAGCTAAATGTGAGCGGTAGGCTGCATATTATTTGCTCAGCTTTGAATGAATGTATTTGGGTTTAACTTTTTTTGTCAGATTTGTGCCATGGATTTGTTTTTCTTAATTGCTCTTTGGCGATGAATTGCCTTTTTGATCACATCTTGTCAGAACGGTGCGACCCGTGAACCAAATTGCTTACATTGCAAATGAAATGTAATTAACTTGACGAACTGAATTGTCAAAAGCACACTGAAGACATTATGGTGAAGAGAAGCAAAGGGTGGAATGCTTCCAAGCCAGGGAGAACAAACCATTCCCACTGAGTGCAAACGAAAACATGACACAAATATTAGGATTAAGCTTTGAACAAAAAAAAATATCAATCAATCAACTTCAATTAAAAAGCAAAGGGCCAAGTGATGAGTAGCATAAAGTTACACTGATCACACTTAAGAGGCACAAAATCATTTGAGAGAGAGAAAGCGACATGGTGAGTCTAAGTACTATAGTCGCCTCTGTTAGGCTTAAAGTAAATTTCCCCTCAAAGGTAAACAAGAGTCGAAAAGGAGCTTTATAAATTTCTTAAAAGAATAAGACATTTAAAATTGGTGAAAAGACTGTTACAGACACACACAGACAGAACACCACATTTTTCACACTGACAACCACTTCAAGACTGAGAGACTGGTACTCTAAACCAGAGGTGTACACAGTCTCATATCTATAAGTTTATCTTTAGGGTTTCCATCATAGCTTAAAAGGATTCTTAACTTCCCAAACTTTAAAAGTGATAGTCATTCTCCTCCTCTACAGCTGCCTGTTTGTTCTTGCGGAAATCACAAGTTTAAAAGTATTAACACAAGTAGGTCACATTGTCAAAGCTAATCACATGGGGAGGGGATGTCCCATGGCATCTTTTTTTAAACTCTGGAGCACAAGAAGGGTTAAGAAGTGTTAAGTGTAATATTTAGGTGCCAATTTTGGCTGCTTAGCAACCGGTGGGTCCATTTAGGTGTTCCTCTGTCGCTTAGCAACCTCAAGGTGGGCCTCCATGATACCTGGCCTTTTGAGATTCCATTGGTCAATCTGTCTCTGTCTCTCTTGCTGCTCCACCTCTGATTCACTAGAGGAGCTGCCAGTATTACTGCTGCTACTGCTGCTGCTGTTGCCACCGCTACCTCCACAACCGCCGCTGCCACCGCCCCCGCCACCGCCACCGATGAAAGCAAAGCAATCCTTGTGCTTCCCATCAGCCTTCCCCTTCTCCCCTCCTCTCTCCCCCTTCTCTCTCCTCTTCACCTCTGTCATTCCACTGCTCTCCCCTTGAGGTTTATCAATAGCATCTATTTCCATCTCAATCGGGGCCTCCTCTGGTCCTGGCACAGTGACTCTCCGGTCCATATCCACCCACATTGGTCCAATGGGAGGCTCCATAGGTGTGTAGTGGAGCAAGGGCTGCTGGTGCTGAGATTCTACCTGTGGCGGGAAGTTCTGGTGCTCCGGATGAAGAATCTGGGCTTGGTGCTGGAGGTGATGCAGAGGCTGCAGTGGGTGCTGTAGATGATGGTGCTGGAACTGATGATGCTGATGTGTGTGATGGTGATGATGCTGCTGATGCTGGAGGTGGTGCTGGTGGTACTGCTCTATGATCTGCTTGTCCACATTCTGGATAAAGTCCTTTGACTGGTTTTTGAGAAACTTCTGAAACTTCTTGGAGGCCTTTTTGTTTGTCACAAACCAGTCCTGTTGAGACACACACACACACACAAACACAAGGACAGGAGGAGGGGAAATACAATCCAAGGTCAAGAACATCAGGAGAGCATATTGAAAGTTGACTTGCTTTGTTTAATACTATGATAATAATGTTTATTGTACATGAATACCTGTGAATGGACAGAATTTATGTGGTATTTCACTCCACTCTCTGAGTTAAACTCTTTATTGCAGATCAGGCATCTGTATTTACCAGCCTCAAAGTCACCCTGAAATGGGATGAGGATCAACCAATGAGTCAAGCCTTGCACCATACTTGCAGAACTATTCACAGCATCTACATTCATCTGTGTACAGCAGTGAATTTGATTTTAGATCAGAGAAAAAGGCGACACACCTTGGTGCAGAGTCCCAGATGGGCTTTCAGTCCAGACACACTGGTGTAGGTGCAGCCACAGCCCTGAGGAAGACAACAAACTATAGAGGACCAAACTTGACTCTTCATGAATCAAACAAACAAATGAATATTGAATATAATAAACTAATAAGTAATTAAATGAATAAATAAATAATTTCAGAAATAATTAGAACACAAAAAGACACTTCAGCATACAATCTGCATGAGGGTGTAAATCAACCCCTTCATATGTATGTGTTTGTTGTTTAGATTTTGAAGAGAAATCAGTACGTGTATTAAATTGGCAGGCTTGCACTGAGCAATACCATATTATCGTCAACATATGAACAGTATGGCACAGTACGTTGCCAAAAAACAATGAACATTATGAAACAACTTTTGTTTTCTACCTGGTTAGGACAGTGAACTTTCCTCTGCAGCTTCACCTCGTTCTTCCACTTCCTCAGCACCTCTTGACTGAAAGCAGGCAGGCCTGGTCGGGCATATTTAAGCTGGGAAAGACAACACAGACAAGTGGAGGTCAATAGACGTATAAAAGCTAATTTAGCAAAACTTTTATTAATGTCGGTGTGTCTGTGTGTTGTTTACACTACACAATGTAATATACAACGATGCACTAGATCGGAAACGATTAGTTGAGTTATTACCAGAAATGTAGTCATTTGGAACTGAATATTTTGCTTTGAAGCAATTTGAAGACATCACTTTGGCCTCTTCAAAATGCTTCGTGACAGAAGAGAAACGAGCACTACCATGTCATTTTTTAAATGAAATTCATTTCCTCTTGCCTTTTTGTCATCAGGCACCAGGTCTGACTGAAACTTCCTCTTGGGCCAGTCTTTGGGCAGCTCATTGTTGGCAATCTCAGCCAGGTGGAAGTTGGCGACTTGAGCCGAGGCCCGCTGCACCCTGCCGCTGGCCGTCCTCTCTGGGTTGGCCTCCCTCTGGGCCTTCATTGCCGCATCCTCCTCTGTCTTCTGGGGCATCTAACATCATGTAACAGAAGGAGAGAGAAGTACATGACCACGACAGTCATTTTTGTTAAGTTCAACCATCGGAACTGTCAGTTTTAAGGTTAAACCTGCTATGTGCTATACAAATAATGTGAAATGTAACTGATCAGCTGGCCAACGTGCAGATCAAATAAATGACGCGACTCACAGGAGCGTGCTCTGACTTGAGGTGGTACTCCAGACCCGCCTTGGACTTGTAGGTTTTCCCACAGTGAGAACAATTAAGTAGCATTTTTTCCAGCTCCGACTCCTCCTTCCCACACTTCTTCATGTGGTACACGTAGCCCATGATGCTGGTGAATGCAGCATTACAGCCCTGAAAGGGAAAAAGACACTCACTTTACCCAAATGATTCATGAAGTTTCATCTCTGTCCAACAGCAGAAAAGCATTCCAGGTCAGGAGAGGGGTCACAGCCTTACTTGAGCATGAAAGGGGCATTATGGCTTATAAAATATCACAATTTACCTCTTTGGAGCATTTTAATTTGCCTAATCTCTTCAGAATTTTCCGCAGTTTGTCTTTAATGGCACGATCATCCAGGTCTTTGGAATCCTCGGGTGATGGCTACAGACAGAAAGAAACTGTCAAACCCCAAGGACAAAGTCTCAAACTCCAAATCATAATAATTCCTCAAATTTACATGCTATTGGGGATAGTGAAACTTAACCAGTAACACTTCAGATTTGACAAACGTAACTCAAATCATCCATCTAAGACAAAAAAAAGCACTTTGTTTGAGTAGGGATAATTCAGTTTCAAAGTTGAGAAAGAGAGGAAGAAATTATAGTTCAAGCTTAAATCGCTTTACCAAGTGACTATGATCAGCCATGATGTGATACTTCATCCCAGTTGAAGATTTCAGCTGCTTGCCACAATGTTGACAGGTAAAGGGTTGCTGCACACAACAGATTGAAGTTATTCTATACATGCCTTTGGTGCATTATACAACAAGAGATTATGTATTCTGTGACAATTTCTATGCTGTAAAAGTAATATGCTTTTAAAATGTCCTTTAATTCAGAAATTGGTTAGTATTTGGGGTAAGATAGCAATGTAACACAGCAGGCAGTCAGTATCCTTGGCTCAATATCCTTACATTTGACCATTTCATACCATTAAGTCTCAGCAATTACAAGTAGTCAATGCTATTTGGAAAAACCCCAAATGTGCATATAACGCCATGTATCATCAAACTGCAAAACCACTCTCACCAGCCGGCAGTTCTCCATGTGTTTCTTCAGTCCCTCCACAGTTTTCCTGCTGACACTTTTACATTTCGGGCATGTTACTCTACCTTTGGCCACAATCTGGAGCTGCCAACGCTCCTCTTGGCTCCCTGGTGGAGGTAAACAGAGAAAAATAAACACATCATTTACTGTATAAACACCTGATATGTTCTGCGGTGGTGACTGCTTCTCCTCTCTCACCTGGAGGGTAGGTAGGAGGCTCCTTCTTGGTGGTAAGGACCAGGGTTTTCTGCTCCTCGCTAGCCTGGGCTGTTGAAGCTTCTGGAATATTCTGTAGATCACCAACATTCCCTGCATCCGAAGCTGAATTATTTACATTAGGTGATGAGGTTTTTATTCTTGTCAACTACACAATATATATTTTTGACTTTTAATCATTTTTTAACATCAGACTGTCGCTGAGCTTACAAGAATCTCTGCCCTCCGGTGGCTGTGGGAAGCTGGTAACATGTGGGCTTCGCTCCTTCTCCGCTCTCTGCACCTTTTTCATATTCAAGTCTTCAAAGTGACACACAAAAAAGAATGAATCAGAAAAACCACCATTGAATACCTAAGAACAGTCTATTCCTCTCTCATTTTATGTCTATATCGAAGCTTATTTTTTTCTCATTAGAAGAGAAGCTGTATTCACAGTAACCAGAATCCAGTACCGTGAGAAATGTCATGAAATTAATTATATTACTAGTTACTACTGTTATGACAAAGAACAGCAGTCAGTGTGTGTGAATAAGTACCTGGTCTCCAGACATGTCCTCTGTCTCTACTTGTGCTGCCCCAGGATTGGTCTTGGTCTTGATTTCGGCCAGGGCTCCATGTCTGCTCTGGCCCTGAGGAGGCCCTGTCTCTTCCTGGATCCCTGCCTGCATTCCAGGCCTGATCCTGGGCTCGGCCTCTACCTGCTGCCCAGGCCTGCTCAGGACCCCTATCCTGGCCCGTCATCCAGGCCTGGTCTGTTCCACTATGGGCCCGGTCCCTGCCTGGAATCCAGGCCTGGTCCTGACCCGAGTGTCCCCCTCTCTCTCGGCCAGAGTTCCAGACCTGCTCCTGGGGTCGGCCTCTACTTGTTGCCCAGGCATCAGGGCCTCGATCCCTGCTTGAGCTCCAGCTCTGTTCTTGAGGCTGGGATTGCTCCCTGCTGGCCTCTGGGCCTTGGGGCCACACATCCTTCGCCACTAGCCTTGGCGGCAGTCTTGCAGTGGGCGGGGCCATGGATACTGGGTCTGCTCCATTGGCAAGACTACCAGATGACATAACTGAGCAGCTGGTGGTTGGGTATTCTACTGTTCCAATGGAAACACTCTGGGGGTCATCGTACCTGTTTGAATAAAAAAACAAATAAATCCTACAGTTATTTTCCAAATATGTGCATTAAAAGGTTGATCAAGCATTATGCGCTGCTGGAGCCCTCTCCCACATAAGCCTTAAACCTGAACTGTGTGCAACATTTTGACAGAATTCCCCATTAATATGAATGTATGTATGAATGGATGTTTCAGAGACTTTTCTACACTGAAGGAAATGTTGAAGACTCCACGTTAACTGAGCAACATCATTACTACCATGTTTATTTAGTTTTAGCAGTTGATTTGATGAGCTAATCAGCAAATTGAGTCAACAATTTTCCATTTGGGACATCAAAGGTGTAACTATACTATATCCCAAATCAAGACAAAGACGGACAGCAGACAGTGAACTCTATACTGGAGATAAGATAATAAGACTAATAAGATAATCCTTTATTTGTCCCACAACGGGGAAATTGCAGTGTACAGCAGCAAAAGTGGATAGTCAACTACAACATCACTACGAAACTAGACTAAGTTAAGAGCAGTAAACTAAGATAATGAATAAGATGACAAACAACAACAAGATGAGCCAAAGCTTGAATAGTTGACACCTCTGCTCACTGCAAGGCCTGAGGTCCTCTTGCCTTTTATTAATAAACCACTGACAAATCTTATTTAAAGAGAACAAAGTAGTCATTCATTTGTGGAGAGAATCCAACATGGACTAACCACAGATACAGTCTCGTTTCATGCTCAAATTCAGTTCATTCCTTAAAGAGCACTGCTGGTAAAACCAACGTAACAAATGAATAAATTGTGAGTACATCACAATGGGCTTGTGTTAGTTTGTGCGCTGAGAGATTTTGAAGTAATTGAATGTAGCTCACATTGCCCTAACAGGCGCAACAAACTTACCAGGCGCGCCAGAGAGATGTCAGTCAGGCACAGTCTGTACACACCCACACAGTGTTGGGAAAGATCTAATCAGCCCAATCACTGAACACACCTGTGTGGGTGTTTCATGGCCTTTCTGATGCATTGGGTGAAGCGTGATGGGAAGGAAGGAGCTGCATCATGCAAGAAAATGGTTGCTCTGATACCTTTGCCTCGACAAGATGACTAATGACAGTGTGTAGTATGTAGTCATGCAACAGTTAATGACATTAGATTCACCAAACTACAATACACCTTGCATTTTACATGAAGTGACTAATGTATGCAGTATATCAGTGGTGTGTATATAATGTCAACATGCAGTTTGTCATGCCAGTTCGAATGAGTCCCAATCGACTCTTGACAAATTGCTGAGTCGCTTACCTTTTTCTACCACAAGTGCGTTTCATCTTCAGAGCATCTTGGGCTTGAGACTCGTCATTCTAAAACATTCAATACAGAACTGTGAAGGAGAGATCCAACGGCGTGCATTAAGTTAACAGATTTTAAGTATTAGAACAAGGAAATGGACAACCACACCCAAACATGTTTTGATTATTTGCAGCACTTCCTGGTAACTCCTGAATAGTTTGCTTAGATGCATCCTCTTCCCAGTGAAACACAATATGCAATATACGCGGGCTCATCCTCACCTTGATGTATCCCACCACATTCAACTCGCAGGTTCTTTCTGGCATTCGCTGGACAACTGTTAGGATGAAATGTGATTTAATTCATAAAAACACCCACTGCTTGGATTTTGAAGCAAAATAGCAAAATCATGCAAACTTCTACACAGTTACTATAATAAGATATGTGGTTATGTTTTTACCTGGACATGGCACACAACTTTTTGGCTGTGACTGGACAGACTTTCTCTTCCTTGGTACATATAAAGGCGACATATCCCCACCAGCGTGGTCCATTCTAGGAGTGGAAACGCACCTACAAATTAACACTGAAAACACAGATGAGAGAACATCATGAAATGCACTGTAGTATTTCTGGGTTGTATTATATATTCTTCCACATTGTCGCATCATTTCTAGATATTAGTCACAATGCTGTGTTTGTTATACATAAGTATGTCTGTCTGTAAAACCTAGTCATACTAATAGGAAGTCTGGATATCATGGATGTATGAACTTTCAAAACGTTATTGTAGCATCTTTGTTCCATATCCTTCTACAGCAGGTGAGTTTTTGAGAGCTTCCCTATAATGTGCCAAGTGTCACAATGTCAGTGCAAGTTAAAGGTTGTAGAAATTCTTTAGATCCTTTTCATCACTGTTGTGTTTTCATCTTATCTTTGCTGACATGGTACAAACAATAATTCACACATTTTTTACCATTTTCATTAGTTTATTTAACAAGAATGCATAACGAACTGGTATCACTACAGGTACCAATAGGGGCCGTCATGAAAGTGCAGACCTTAATGCAGGTGACCAAAATATTTATAGCATAAAATTCTATATACATTTTAAATACTTTGTTTGTCATAGATTAGAACCTTTTTACTGTGCCAAGGGCCATCTCACCAAAATACCACAAGAAAATAATCACAGTGCACATCAAATCGCAATATGAGTTGCAATAATGGCAATTTGATTGTATGAACAAATCGTGCAGTTCGACAAATACATCACAAAGTCACAGAAACATTATTGCAAACAGCGGAAAACACAAGGAACCAATGTAAAAGTAAGACAACTGGGCTATCCACTCAACATGTACTGTAAACTGATGCCAGGTAATATACTTTACCTGCTGTACATAGTGTAAGTTGTAGTGCAAGTACTGTACATTGGTAATGCCAGGTCACATAACATGTGTGTTGGAAATTCTTTAGTGATATACATTTTAATATACAGTACATTGAAAAAAAATATAGTTTTTACCAGTCCAGACCAGAGGATGTACTGTTCATTGAGAACTAATAAATAGTGTGAATCCAAATGCCTGTACTTGTGTAATCTAAACAATATTGGGCAATAATTGTCATAGATCATTGTCATTATTTAAGGTAGTGACTCATATACTTATACCACTGTAAAAAAACAAACCCAAAAAAACAGTCAATTACATGGTAATTCATCTTGGTTATGTGACTTGTGTTTGCAATGTGTGATGTGTGTTTTCATGGCGTTTGTCAGTGAACTCAGATAAGTCATAACAACATTATAGAGACCTGGCAGGTAAGGAAAATAGTTTCTGTAGATTTTAGCTAATGCGGGTTCAATTTTAAAACGTGGAAAATGTGTTAAAACAGAACTGTATTGATATAGAAACGCCAACAAACAGATTAGAAATCAAATCTCTTCATGGTTTAAATGCAGCAGCCAGGGCTACAGCAGAGGACAGTGGCTCAAAGAAGAGAATTACATCAAATTCGTTTCAAATGAAACGCTATAGGAGTTTTGAGTATAACCTGTAGCTTGTTGCTCCTTCGAAAAGGTTCTTTAAAGTATCACAAACGGTTCCGTTAGAGTGCTACAGGCTATGACACTCTTTATGTTTACAGTGTGTGTTTTCATCCGGCTTGATATCTGTTTCTATGTGAACGTGTCTCTTGCTTGTCACATTGGAGGCCACTACTTACTATAAATAAAAGCTAAATAGGGCGATTAAACAACGCTGAACATTGTAATTTTTAAAACTTAGTGTGTTTTTCCAGACTGTTAATTCCTAAAAATCTGTTTTTTTCCAGTAGTGATTCTGAGAGGCTTCAGCCCTCCAACCTCCATCGTTGTGTGTGTGGATGAAAACACATCTGATCTGACGACGACGAACAGGAGAACACATCTGAGAGCTACAGGAAAGCGGCTAAAACGCAAAAACAAAAATGTGTTTTCCAGACGGAGGGAAGATCGGAAGAGCGTCGTGTAGGGAAAGAGTGTAGATCTCGG
>OMOW01036309.1:3584-13898 GCA_900312555.1 Lamprogrammus exutus
TTTACCTCCGTCGGAAGTTGAGAAAAGCGTGTGGATATAATTTATTTTATTGTATTTATTTTTATAAGATACTTTTCTTGAGATCTTGAGAAAATGATCTTGGGAACAGTGGAAAAAAAAACCTATAATGATATTGCACGTCTTTTCTCTGCTTCTGTAACCTGCCACTAGCAAGTCATTAGAGGTGTGTGTATGATTCAAATCTGATCTTCATACACACAGGAGCTCAGAGTCGACAGCTGAGGAGGTTCAGGTATGTGATCAAGATGCCTCCTGCCTCGCATTTGGCCTGGGAATGCCTTGAGATCCCCAAGGAATAGACATGTCTTGATGTTTGAATACAAATTCCTCCTTTATGAGCTGTTCTCAAGTGTTGTGTGATAATTGGATATGCCATAAATTACTGATCACAGTTCTGTAACCTTGATACACATTCAGAAACAAGAAGAGCATTTAATCACATGAGACCATTTCACATGTATTTTGTTTAACTTCGTTGATTTCTTTGATCGCCTTGTATTCATCTGCTACATCCATTAATGGATACATGATCTGTTTGAGAATTTAGTTTTCTATCCAAAGACAAGGAAGCCACAAACCACATGGCCGGAGTGAGAGGGAAAGATCGAGACAGAAGGACCGACGGTGAGATATGGTGGGAGAGAAGGAGAAGAAATAGAAGGCAGACAAACATTGACACCAATATGAAACAGACGTAAAGGGAAAATATATAGATTTAGACAGATTTATGCGAGGGTGACGCAGTGATAGAAACATAAACTGAGAGTCAGAGAATGGAATAACAGACATGAATCCAGAGGTTCCAGTGTGTGGGAGGAAACCAGGCTTTACTAACAGTAAATACTTAAGCCAGTTCACAAGAGAGTACATGAGCAAAACAGATCTATTTCTGAAAACTCCACCATGTTAAACACTGCTTGAGTGCAGAATCACTTAAGTCAGTTTAGCTTTTAGCACTGTGTAGAAACCTTTAATTTAGATTGATTGAACTGATTTGAGTTTGGCCTCATTAGACCTGACGTATGTTTTAATCACAGACCAATAAAAATTGACCACCGGTTCGTCGAGCAGCCCGAGCCCCGCCGTCGCCCTCATGCTGAAATAAATACACAGAAAAGAGGCTGTGAGTCAACTGAAGCTTCTTCAGCAGTTTTATCAGAAGTCCCTTTGTGAGATTGTAACAACAACGTTACATATGAAACACATAGTAGAAGACAGTCTGATAGAGTCCAAAACAATAACAAACCAATAGCCAAAAACATTGTCATCTGAGATTTTACAATAGTCATAATTAAAATTCACATAACGTCCTGAAATCAAGTAACACCACTCTTAAGGCTTTTGTTAAAGGAGTAACTTGATATTTTCACTTTTAATTTGCTGTTTTTTATATATGATGTAGGCAGGGTGGTGCAGTATTGATAAGATAAAAGATGAAGCTTCACACCACTGCATCAGCAAGCATTCGTTCTGCTGACGTGTCTTTGAGCAAGACACCCAATCCCAACTCCAAGCAGTTACTGTTCTGTAGTGGACCCTGACCTTTGACCTCCCTGTAGAGAGGAAAGATCATACTCGTGCGTTGGTTAATAATTGTTCGTATTATTATCATTTTCTATTAAGGTCAAAACCTCATTTGACTGTGATAGCGGCAGGCTACAGACCCACTTAGCTTCATCAAGAGATGCTAATGTGAAATGATATTAATGCTAACAAGGTAGCTTGCGACAGCAAATAGCAGCCTCCTTTCAAGTAAACTAAACAAAGCTAAATGCTACGATAGCGTTACCTGTCCTGGACATTCAGAATGTTTCCTAACATTGTGGCATTTGGCTGACAAAACAAAATACCAGAAGAAATTTCACAATGTCAAGGTATCCCTTTTAGAGCACATGTGGGTTTTTAAAGAAAGATCATCACAAAATAACAGCAAAAAAGCAAAACGAATGAAATATATGCAGAGAGAAAGACGGCAGGCAAGCATAGATACTCCACATCTGTCGCCGTATCAAACGTGGATCATTTCAGGTGTTTGAAAGTGAAGGCTGGAGAGCTTGATTTCCTATTTCAGACGTCATTTTCATCTTTCTTGCCATAATTCTTTAACGCACTGCATCGACCGTTGCTTCAAAATCCTAATTGTTATAATGCGTCTGTAAGTGTAAGAGTCATAAATGATCGTTTTGCTGATCATCATACAGCCGTACCTGCATTATTACATTAGTTTGCCTGTTTTTCAACTACGGAAAACCAAGTGTTGGTTTATTCAGACCAAGTTTATGAAGAAAATGCAGCCACCTTCTCTATTTTTTCCAAGACATTAGGCAAGTACAGTCGTCTCACTCATTACAGCTATACATTTGTTAACAAACCCATCGGTAGACCACACAATAAATAGTTATTTTAAATAAATAAAAAGTGGCTTGAAAGTAAAATTTAAACTTTCGTGTCATCTGTAGGTTTTACTTTTTTGTCCTGCTTGGTGAACTTTCGGCTCTGAGTCGCATTTATGGAACTGAAACTTTCATTCACAGATTTGCCCGTGCATTAACAGTGAACAGAGATGCGTTCCTCCCTGTGTTTTATGGTTATCGCCTTTCCGATTAACCTGTAATAGCTACTCTAGCGTTTGGATCCTGCGCTTCTCTCTTCTTCTTTTTTTAAACTGGAAGAATAATGAAGGAGAAACGCTGGATCAACAAAAACCTGATTGTTACTGTTTATCTTACTGACTCACAAGATTCTTCACACAGTGTTTTAGTTGCTCAGAAGAAAGTGGTAATCAAACTACCTACTTGGAAAAAATATGGTTTGATTTTTTTCTTTAAAGATACAGCAAACGTACATTATGTTTCCTCCTGTGTAGAACGAGGTCAGATTTAGAGTCCTTTAGGCTTAGGTATGGAAAGAGTGCTGTGATGGATGACACCAAAGAACGTGCCACTGTAGAAGTTTGACATTTATAATATTTAAACTGTATTGGGACTATACAGACATGCTGTTTACATTGCCATTCCTCACAATTAAATGAGTCACGTATATTCAGTGGACAATGGAATCCTATTACTTCCACCCATGTATGCGTCTTACTTGCATTTTTGCCTTAATCGCAGTGCAGACAAAAATCGGAGTACAGTGTGCGTGTAAACGTACTGAGTGTGAGCCCCAAATGAAGGACCAGTGCGTCGCACAAAGCTCTATCATTAAGTTGCATACACTGTGTTCCTGCACCCACACTCCAGCTGGGCGTCTTTGTACATAGTGTCTGTGTTAATTATGGATATGGCTTTCTACAGTGTTTGACACAGCCTGTATCGTCCACGGCCTGGATACTCCTGGACTTTTACACGGACACCAGGTATAAAAGTCCATTCATACATCCTGGCTCAGGCCGCCTGCATTATTTGTACGGGGGGAGGGGGGGATTCACAGTTTTGCATTTTCTCTGATGTAGAGAATAAATCATTCAGGACAGAAAATGGGCTTTAGCTTGAACACTTATTGATCCCTTTGCTCTTATCGGTTCTCTCCAACAGCACAACAACATAATATAACAAAAAAAAACAACCCCACCACATTCATCACAGAATATGGAATCGCTGTGTACACGGGAGACCAAACAGAGAGAGCTGACTGGCAATCTAAAGATTTCTGCATTTGTTCCAATGCTACACACAAAAGAAAAAGCTGGATAAGCCACTTTCCTAGACGGTAAGCATGGAGAGCGTGTGTTTACATCAGGATTAGATGAGAAAGAGGAGCTTTGCCACGACAGTCCTTCCTTGTCGGGAGAGAGTCTCTCTCCTGCATAAGGGTAAGAGTATCTTCCTGCCTCTAAATCAATATCTGACATGGTGTCTGAAAACCTCTAAGTTCTGTTTTCAGGAAACCAAGCCGTCAAGGTCTTCCTGGAGCTCCTTTCAGCTCGCCTGAACTTCTCTGAACATAGTACACAGGCAGCAATCTGAGGCAAAGAAGGTCATTTAGCAGTAGTATTTATTATGATGCTTCAGTTTCCAGTTGCCCTCTCTGCTCTCTACACTGACTTTGTCTATGATGCATATTCCTATCGATTTCCCCACGTGCTCTCACAGTGATCCATGGTCAATTCTCTTACTATGAGCAAAATAATAATTCAAAATACATCACAAAAGAGCATCTCAATCATCAGCTCATACAGCTGATGTTTCTACTTGAGAGGCTGAGCATTTGCTTTATTGCAGGGCATCTCAAGTAATTAAGATGCGTGACTCATTTTAATTACACTACATTTGCCAGACTGATTCATACAAACCACAACAGAGGCTGTTTTTAAGGCGACAGCAATAAGATCAAACGCTGCCTTCAGCTGGAAGGCGGACAGCGGACAAAATCAATGTGAATAAGATGACAAGATAATAACGTGATTACAGAATGTTGCCTCAAAATGTTGCCACGAATACTGGCTGTGGTAGAAACCAAACGCGGGTTGATTCCATCCAGTGTTTCTGAAATGAAAGCTTTACAAAAGGTCATTGGGCTGTTTGGGATCCATAACCGATGCATATGTTTTAGTGTTACGTTCGCCCTGGTCCCAGAGAGGAAATATGTTTACTCAGTGTGGATCTATGTTTGAATAAGTGGAAGAATTCCTCAACTATACCATCACAATGCAACTTGTCATCCAGGACATTGTTGATAAATAAATCCCTGCTCCCTCCCTGTTTCCTCTTCTCTCTATCCTTACATCCTCTATCTTCTCCCTATTCTCATCCTCAAGGACTTTGTACTGATGATGTTTCACTCCCTTGCTCAAGCTTCCTCTCAAGGTACATTACGCTCACCCATCCTTGTTCCTTCTCTTTCCTCCCCATCCTACCAAATGAGGACTTAAACTAAAAGACTCTTGTTTGAGCTCCATTCTCCCGTCATCCCTCTCCTCCTGCTCCTCCCCCTCCTCCTCAATATGTAGTTCCTCTCCTCTATTTCCTTCCCTCATGCCTCCCAATCCTCCACTTCCTCAACATGGACAATTACTCTTTGTTCCAGTCTCTTGTGTGAGTCTCACTCTCCCGTCCTCTCTCTCCACGTCTCTGTAGAGCAGCGACTTCTGGGCCTTTAGGCGGCAGGCCAGGGACATGAAGATAGATTCGACGTTCTGACTCTCCCTCGGGTCCTTGGCTGAAGTCTCGAACAGCAGCATGTTGTGGGAGTCGGCAAACTTCAACGCCATGTTGGAGGGCACCTGGGAAGTCAGCAACGTTTGGCTGTAAGCTTCAATTAAAATGAACAAAGTGAATAACGTATTTCATTCTGTTGCCTACTTTGCTTGAGCACACAAACCTGTATTTGGTCGACGAGGTCACACTTGTTTCCCACCAGGACGCGAGGTACCGACGCTGAGACCCGATGGCCGTTACACTCCTGGAAAAAAGCAAAATACAGCAGGTCGCTTTAGCAAAGGCCCTGCACCCCCATGTAACACCCACACTTGTGTTTTCAGTTATTGTAGCTGATCAGACTCAGGTGGGTGTGTGGGTGTGCACAGACGGTGCTTGACTAACAGCACCCTAACATTCCTCATGGGTTTGTTGCCCCTGTTAGGGTAAGACAGAGACATAATCGTCTCACCCAGTATTGCTATCGACCTATGGCGATGCTTTCAGGAGGACGGTCTGTACCCCAGGAGACCTGCTCAAGGTCGGGGATGCATGACTTCACCTTGACAAGACCGATATCTGAGGACCACTGCATGTCAAAATCAATGCAGTACTGCCAAATCCTTAGCAACAGACATGTTGGAGACGATACGAAATATATAGCTTGCTTATGTTTATGTTAAGAGTATTATATGTTGTGTATTGATGTTTAGAGATTGATTATGTATTATTGAAAACTATGTGGCACCCATCTGCTGTAATTCTGCTTCATCAGAATCTAGACTTCCACAGGGCAGCTGGTGTCCATGTATCAGACCAAACCATGAGAAACCCTCTGCATGGACCTGGTGAGCTCGATCAATAAGCTCCAACTGAAACTTGTACTGATAGCCTTTATACACACATTGTTATTCATGTTTTTTAGTGATACTACTAGTACTGGTACAACTGCTGCTGCAACTATTACTACAACTACTATTACAACTACTGCTGCTGCTACTATGACAGGTAGTGGTACTAATTTAACTACTCACACTCCGATTCCTACTCCTAGTCCTCCAACTGCTACCACTGATACTACAAATACTACTACGACTACTGCTTCCATCATTTCTGGTACTGCATCTGCTACCAACGATAACAGTATAAGTATTCCAACTATCACCACTACTAATGGTTTATGTGCTATTACTATTGTTTCCACTATTACTGTCACTATCACTTCTACCAATGTCACTACTAGTGCAGTACTATTTAGTACCAACACTGCTACAACTGTCTACTAGTATTGCTACCATTGCTACACTATTATAACTAATGCTCTTACTACTACCAATGACACTGCTAACACAGTAACTGTTGCATCAATGTTAACAATGACAGCTGTTGTAGCTGTTACTCCAAATACTAGCTTACTGTATGCTGATACTAGTACTCATAATGATGGTTGTTTATTGTAATTGCTATTAGAAGATCAGAATCACAGTGGCTTAAATTGCCATAGTAGCAGCAGTATTTCAGCTCACAGTGAAATGATTTGTCCTCTTTTGAAAAGCATACGACTAAACAAGCCTCTCCTGCAGATTCACTTTATCAGAGAAGCCACAGTCATTAGCAAACCATCAATACTCAGACTAAAGAACCATGCTCATAATGGAAACATTACAATTTCAACCTTGCATGATAAATAAGGATCGGGGAGGAGGCTACACTGGGGAATGGAGAGGTGTTGACGACACCGAAAGATAAATGTAAGTACTCCCTTGAGGAGTGTCCTCAGCTCGACCTTTTATCCACTACTACAGTAATGTAATTGGAATGTTTGGAGCAAGTTACCAACCTCTATCCATGTCTGCAGATTGCGGAAGGAAGCCATTTTGGTGACATCATACACAAAGACCACGGCGTGGACATTGCGGTAGTAATGTTCCACCATGGATTTACGGAAACGCTCCTGGCCCGCTGTGTCCCAAACCTGAACCTGTAGGGATAGTAACGAGTAATGAGGTAGCCAATTCTACGAAAAAGTGTTTTCAAAGTTACAGACTGTAGCTTTAAGCTTACAATGTAGAGTGGTGACTGAGCACTATAGAGATGAATGTTTTCACAATACTTTCCTCAAGTATTACAACCTAGTTCAGGTATTTACATGACAATAACTGAGTATTGTTTTAATCTGGTTAGAATTGGTTTTGCAGTGCATGTGAACACACTGTATACTTCAGCCGATACAAAGAATGCATATTCAATGTTCTGAATTTAAGAAGCAATATTCTATACAACCCCTGTGTGAAAGACCGTGAAACACGATCATAAACCTGCACAAACATAATATAACTTACAGTGTAGAAGCTATTCGAGGTTTCGGGCCTGCACATTGAGACGCATTCCTCTACACTGTCTGAACTTGAGAGAACTTGTGAATTCTGCTGGGTTACCATAGGAATAAGATTATCAGAATGTGACAAGAAATTCATGCAGGCTGCTCTGCTGCAGGTGGTGATTTTATACAGCAGCATGTGATTATTCAGACTTAACCAAGAGGGTAAAATGGATGAAAGTATTATTTTTGGGTAATAGTAAGTGAGATACACATTGACTATGTAATAAGCTGCACTTTCTATACCAACAGGAACATCTTCCAACACTCAGGCCCAGTGTAAAGGACCAGTGGATTATCTGCTATTACCATTTGAAAGGATGAGCCCAGCTATTTAGCACCAGAGGCTGAATGCTGCATTAATGAAATTAGTGCTCTGTCTGTGTTGAACGCTGGTGTACCACAGAATAAGTTGACAGCCAAATGATAATGCCTGAAAAGACTAATGTTACTTTCCTTATAGGCCTAATGGCTAAAAGGTAAAAAAAATATATATATATATTTTGTCATTGTGTTTATTTTCTGGATTTAATTTACAATGCTTGGATGTTAGATGTTTCCTACAAAGAGGACCACTTATTATGTAATATTCCTGAGTGTACCAGCATTGGACAAAGAGGGCAATTTCCTTCTTAAGTGTCCTGATACTCCTCCAACATGAACATTCAGACACTCTTTGCATCAAGTTGCTATTTGTAGGTAAGGTACATTTAAATATTGAAGAAGTTGAGAAGAACTAGAAAACACCCACACTGCCCATAGTTTATGTGTAGTGTGTATTCAATGCACATGTGTATGTCTGTGTTTAGAGGTGACAGACAGTAATTCATGCAGACACATTGGTCAAGTGAGACTGTGGGAGCCATGTACACTCCTATGACTGAGTCACAGACTATCATGATGAATGGAAGCAAAGGTCACAGGCAACAGATCTTGAGCAACATTCGTTTCCATAATACTTAGTCCACTAATATATTATAGCGCCCATATTGATTTCCTCCTTCTGTCAATTTGTATTCCAACTAAGTATCTTGGAAATCATTAATTTTTAATTCAACGATCACAACCATAGTAGTATTTAGTCACCAGTTTTCTGGCCTTCATTTTTTATGTGGGCAGACTTTGTTGTGACTGATGACTCAAGACATGGATCATCCACCATATATTTTACAGTAAACTACATATACAAATGATTATTTAATAAGGACTTACAGTATAAGACGACTGGAATTGGACTGAATTGTGACTTAACTTAAATGTAGCGAGCTTGTAATTCCGTTTGAATTGTATGCTTTAATAGTATAGTAAATGTTTCTATGCAAATATAGCAAAACTGCAAACTACACATGATAATGTAGGATTACTGTAAAGATGCCATAAAGCAGATGGTTAATATTATTAAGTATGATGAGGTCACTATAAATTCATAACACAATTTGGTAGACACACTAAACATATAATGCCATTTTTGACTACTTTTATAATGTAAAATATGTGAAAAGAAGCTGTTTATTTTAGATTAGGGGGATTGGATAAAAGAGAAAATGAGTGAACAGGCCCTGTGTGATCCAGATGAGACTGAGAAGCAACAGAACAACAAAAACCCAGTGGACTAGGAGGAGGAGAAGGAAGAGAGGGAGGAGGTGAGGAAACACCACTCATCAACATCCAGCCCCTCTTTTGCTTTTACCTTGATGGTTTCCCCTTCGATCTCCACCGCCTTCTCCCTGAAATCCACGCCGATGGTGGCCTCAGTCTTATCCGGGAAGCTCCCCCCGGTGAAGCGGAAGGTGAGGCATGTTTTCCCCACGTTGGAGTCCCCGATGACGATGATCTTAAAGATCCGCGTCTGGATGCTCAGCTCCAGGGAGGAGGTGCTGAGATCCACGGAGGATGTGAGGCTCTGGGCGGCATCGTTGCCGCTGCTGGCTCGGCTCCGGGTGGCTCTGTGGAAATCCATGGAGGAGGTCAGGATGGTGACATTGTCGTCCGCCCGGTTCCGTCGATGGTTGCCTCGTACGCCCCCTCCACCTTCTCGTCCACCGCCCGGAGCTCGGGTCTCCTCCTCCGGGGAATCGTTGGTCATTATTCCGGAGGAGGCGATGTGCAAGGCGGTGTGCGTGCGTGGAGAGCAGAGGGGGTGGATGGATGGATGGATGGATGAGAGAAGGGAGGGGGAAGGAAGGAGGAAACTGGAGACACAACAATACCAGGGATGCTCCCTTTCAGCAGCTGATCGCGTCCTTAAAGGGAGAAAACGATGAGAAAATAGAGGAAATCATTTTATAGAAAAAGTTATTCTCCATCACGAAAAAATAGAAGGATAATAAATAAATGTCTCACGAAAACTGTAAAATATGTATTATATATATTTTAAATGCTATTAAGGGCAGTAACATTGTATATGACCATATATATATATATATGAAAGTGCATCGATGTAACCATAATGCAGGGGTGCAGATCTCTACAGGGACATTATAGTGATACTATAAAAATCCCATTAAGTATAATGTGCATCACTGAGTCCTACAAAGAACAGTTCCCTACAGCGCCATTAAAGTGATACTGCAGATTAAAAGACACAATAATGGCTCACAAGTTACAATCAACACTAAAGGACACTAAAGACAGAATAACGTGACGAAACAAGACACTATGAACACTATTTGATTCTTAAAGGAGGCAGTTTTAGGGCTACTGAGTACCACAAATATATCCTCATTAGCTTTCTTACAGTCGTTGGTCATGTCACGTTAACCACATCACAATTTT